>NCVS01002387.1:78229-91172 GCA_003055095.1 Goniozus legneri
CTCTCTCCGGTCTCTGCCATTCGCTGTGTGTCCCTTCGCCAAACTCGAGACGCTCCCGAGACGTGGGGGTCGTGTCGCGTGGTCTTGCTTCGCAGGATATTAAGCCACGTACGTCACGCGCTCCGAAAGAAGGGGGTGAAACGTAGGACAGGTGCGTATATACGTGCTAGGAAACCACTCGGGTTAATTTACCGTTGGATAGCGCACATCCATACCAAAGAAAATTGCCACCGCCTACTGCGCGAGCCTTCATTGATTGTACTCGATATATATATTTATGTGTATATAACTCGGCCGCTTAATTGATCGGCTGTGAACTCGACCGTGATCGGCCGTTTTTTCTGACTATCAGAACTCGAACGTGCGGAAACTCTTTCACAAACGCTTTTATGCCGGGTATTCATGGAATAAAACGAAAATATTTGCCTTGACTCGGTTCTTTTTATAGAGTTATATTGCTTTTTTCAACCCCGTTATATTTTTATTTTATAACGTCACAAGGGTGGGAGAGAGAGAGAGAAAGAAATTGTTTCTGTTGTTTGTGATTTTTATTGTACAGGACGAGTTCGCTAGGGAGGAATCGACTCTCCGAATTGTCCACTCGAGACCATCGGATGTTGACTTTCCGTTTGTGAAAAGGGATAAAGGAGCTTGACAATTAACGAGCCGCATTGTACGGGGCAATTCTCGCTCGTTATTCGCGGTACGACTCGCTCTCTCGCGTTCGGCTTGTTTCTCGCCGTTACGCCGCGGACCAGCGGGTGGTGCGTCTCTGCCTCTACCTTCTCACCGAGTTGGCATCGCTCGCGGACGGTCCATTAAGGATCCTCTCTCGGTCTCCCCGATTCGCCACTTGATTCGCTTCCGGAGGCGAAAGGACGACTGGTTAATCCACTCTGTGGCGGTCTGGGCCACTCGCGAACAAGACCCGTCTTATTAACGCGCTTCGTACTCCCAGAGTCGAGGGAGGGCTTAATATTGACACGAAGTTTAAAATATTTATTCAAAGTCGAACTCTCGGGGCGCGGTTTGCCCAAGATATAACTTACGCACTCGCTGGCAAGAAAATGAGCGCAAATATTGTATTTCGGTCTCGCCAATGCGTTTCACCGTTACTCGCTCATTTTGTACGACCGGAGCTGGCTTGCGTGAGCGATGGACGCGAGGAACATTATTCGCGTCTGACGCCACGGGCGGGATTCTCCGCTTGTTGGGAAGAAAAAAGATTTCTTAAGTTAGCGGAATAAAGTGAGCGAAATCAATCACTATGCTCATTGTTGCTAGAATTATTGGGTCAATGGTTTTTTTTTAGTGAAACAAATTCTAAGTATGTAAGCATAATTCGTACACGAAGAGGACCTGCATTACTCGTAATCCTAATTTTCATTGTGATTTCTGTGTACATGTAAATATGTAATGTTATGTTTAGGTTAATAAAACCAGACCTTGAAAAAATAAAGATATAAAATATTGATATAAGAATTTGCTGCTTATCGTAATCATTTTTCATCCAATGATCAAGTCACCATTGGAGCAACAATTGTTTTATACATACATACATACATACATATAGCAATTCAGCAACACTTTATGAGCCTAGTCCCCATTGAATTCGCTCATTTTAAGATCTAGAAAAAATGCCGTTCGTATTGGCGGGAGCGCGCCCGGGATGGAATTTTATTTGAGCGGTCGCACGAGCGGCACACGTACACGGGCATGTAATGCGCTCGTCAAAGGGATACCGATATAACGTACATACGTAGGTCTCCCTCTTACGAGCTGTATCTCTTGAACGCACGTCGAAGAGGGCTCCCCTTTGCAGCGCGTGCGCAAATCGGAACCTTTCCCCGACTTTCGCGCTCGCTATCTTTACAGTACGCGCTTTTTTATTCCCCGAGGAGCGACGAAAATTCCCCCCTCCTCGGTCACTATATCTAGTCCATCGGCTCTCAATATTTATATCACGCTCGAAACGAAGACGAGTGCTATATTCGAGACGAAAAGCCGCGCTCGAGTCATTGCGGTGTAGATATCGACGCGAAAAAGAGGATTTCCCGTTTCGTTTCGGAAAATCGATCCCCGTATATAGCCGCGCTGCAATTTCAATTCACGGCATAAAAGCCCGCGTTGTACGCGTACCATTTTTTATTTACGTTCTTTTGATAATAACGCTCGATTCGAGTTCCATTACCGGCGTGACGTTGCGAGAGATTCCCTCGCACCGCGCATCGGGTATTATAATTTCTCGCGATTTCATTAAAGTACGCGTTTCCGGATTAAACCCCGTCCGCATTTTTGCATCCGACGCAATCAATGGAATTCGCTCCGACAAACATTTCCCAGGTAGCGAGAATAAAAAATAAACTTTATAACATAATTTCAATCGGCATGAATATGCCGTATCGCTGAATAAATCGCGGAAATTTCATTTTTCGTTTTTGCCTTTCGTATTATTGATTTTTTTTATCCCCCGGATAGCACGATCGCTCGCCGCACTCGCGAATTTCGAGTGGTGTCGGATGGCTTTTAACGGTTTTGTACACTACGGCCGTTAGTGGTGCGCCCGAGCGCTGATTCGTTACCGTCTATGTGCCGATGTGTGCGAGCAAAGTATCGTGCGATGCGTGTCACGCACGGCGACCGCGCTTCCGGTATTCGCGGGACTGAACCCACCCGTAACCGAACTCGACAGTCGCTCGTTCTTCTCGCTTTATGTTTTAGAGAGACAACGCTCTTTTCGTTTTAAGGTATTCACATGACGGATGTACGTGTTCGTTCGTATTATTCACATCGCTCCGAATGTCTTTGCCTGGCAATGAAACAGGACGTTGCGGGTCGTTCTTGTTATGAATTTTTCTTACGAGGCTCGATCAAAGCCTTTTTTTACGCTGAAAAAAAAATTGTCGTGATTTGGACAATTTCGAACGAATCAAATTTTTATGAATGCGGCTCAATTTCGCGAGCAAATCGAGTCGGTTTATTACAGAGATTGTACAATCTCTTTGCTAAGATGTATCTGTGAGGGGAAATAGGAATGCGTGAAGAATGAGCTAGCTATTCATTCGCATTCGTTTGATCCCACTAATGAGAGATCGTTCGTACCGCCAAAATATACCTGCAGACGACGTCTGATGTTATTATAGAGCTCTACATTCCTCATTACGCGACTTTCAACTCTAGTATAGCACACACAAAAATGTACTCACTACGTTTGGCTTTTAATACGGAATGCTCTAGAATGAATCGATCAAAGACGAGTTGTTTTTTCTTTTTAGTATCTCTTTCGTTAATTATCTGCTAATAGTTTTCTCTCTATCGTGTCTGCTACACACGAGGATATTTTCGATTGGATACCATTTTCGAACGCCAAAAATAGGATTTCGATCGATAAGTAATTTAGTTTATAAAGAACATTCTTTCGTTTTTTGAACGGCTGCTTCGTTAAAAATCACAAAAACAAAAATACGAGTGGATGCTTGAAAGGGAACTGGGTTAGGCCACACCTCTTCAATTTAACACAGCGATGGGTCAAGGATTTTCGAAGCCCGGAATTTATCAACGTACGATTCGTATAATTCTCGACACGCACGTCATTAGATATTTTTACGATCTTTCGTATGAAGCAAATGATGTTTTTACTACTGCGTTAGAATTATGGAATTTAAATTATTTCGTGAATATCCATACTCCTATTATAAATTAACCTACTTTATGTAAATCCGGCACTGATATACTCAAAACTCGAATAGGCATGCCGGTCGTTCGCGTGTTCATATGAAAATCTTCTTGGAAGCACGTAACGGATCGCGAAAATTGGTTGAAGGAGCGCTTTCTTCTCTCATAAGTGGCTGTTCCGTAATTATCTGTCTTCTTTTATGCAAATTAAACGAACACATTCATTCCTGAAATCCGAGGTTGTGTTTTTCGCATCTCTATCACTAGAATACTCCAGTGAAATTACACCGCTGCCAAATTATTATAGATGGCGTCATAAATTCCTAGCTACATACGCGACGAAGAAAATTTCGTTTTGCAAATTGATTAATGGTGTCGGTATGTGTCGCGTCCGCGTTTAATAGCACCTTCGTGTTTTCAATTAAAACGCGCCATCATGGAAAATGGATATACGTGTAACGAGGCTGCTGGCGAGTGTTTTGCGAACGAATGGCAAAAAGGGTTATAATAAAAAAGGGAAGACATCGGTTTCATCAGCGCCGTAACCTGTCAAACCTGTCAAACGGCCAATAAACATCGGAAACTATAAAAAAAAAAGAATCGAAGAGTCAGCGTCGTTACGCTCGGTACCTCGAACGAATCATGCACTTTGATTAGTGAGGAGCGAGTGTGAGCTACTAATTGCTTCATTTTGGAATCAGTCACGGACGGTAACGATAGTTGAATGGTACACCAACGGTGGCCAAGCTCGATCGTTTATCGCCTCGCCTCGAGAGATAGCCGCACTTTTCGAGTGGGGGAACCGGTGAAGGGGTAAATGTTTATCGAGGCTGTCGGTGCAGCACGACAGGCAGTGCGGGTGGCGAACCATGGACACCGTGTGTCGGAACTTTCTCCGCCATCTGTCGGGTGACGGTGAGCGGTATAAGCGAGTTCGTAGTCGAAAAAGCCGGATACACTATACAGCGAGCACACTAAGAAAAATTCTTGAATCGATTAAACGTGCATTCCTATTCGGTCAAAACAATATTCTGTATCTGTTAACTTACTTTTAGTATTAAATTAAATGTCGAATTGAACAATTGTGTTTTATCGAACAGACAAAATGTTGTTTTGGAAATATAGGAATGTACATTTTAGTTTAAAAAATTTTTTTTCCAGTGTACCGCATATGTGTGGGGCTTCGTTATTTCGATGGCAATATCGTTTGTATCATTAGAGGGTGGGCAGAGAATCGAAACGAAAGAGGGCCCATTTCAACCCCTTATACAACCCCTGTTGGAAATAATAACTGTTTGGCTGGAGAATACAATTATCGTACGTTTCGATTTCGCTCGAAGTGGAAATGGAATATTCAACGTGGCGTCATCGATAATTCTCGCTCCTGAATTCATACGATAGCGGGAACCGAAATCGCGTAGCTGGTAGAATAATCAGCTTATTTTACCGATTATGAACCTTAATGATCCGAGCTTGTGGATTTAATCCAGCTGTGGCTCGTTGGACTCAAACTTTGAGACACCGTGTCTGAGCTACGGTGCAAGTTGGAGGAAAGCTCCTGTTTGGCCCTCTCGAGTAAAAATATCGCGCGACTCGAATTATTTACAGAACAGTTGGCCGCGTGATTTACCGAGAGTGGAGTAGGAGGTGCGAAGTTTAATCACCTGCCGAGAAAAAAAATTAACGAGATTTTTCACCCCCTCTCGTTTTGTTTACCCTTCGCGGATTAGCCTGCGATATTTTTTTCTCCCAGACTGCGATAGGATCAAGCCGATGCGTTTCGGTATGGACTTTTCACGCGCACCAGAGTACGACGCGAGGCCAAAGCGCGTGCTTCGCACGTGAGTGCGAAAACGCTTTGCGTGTTGCGAAATCTAACGAGAGGGAGGGGCCAAGGGGTGGGGGGAAACATCGCGTTGGAATGCACTTATCCAATCGCGTACACTACGAGAAACCCCTATCGTGTGTACGACTGGGCTCGCATGCCGACACGAATACGATTTTTTTTTCTCTCCCCCACTCTCGACCCGCCCTTCCGCGAGCCACCGGTCCTAATTGCTGGCTCTCGCATTCGAAAGCCCGGACTCGTAATAACGCCCGTCACAGTCGAATTACAGTCTGACACACGCTAGGCGAACGAAAATTCGTCGTTACGAGCGCTCGCATATTATATTTTTACGTATAGTATATTTTCTACGTAGTGGACAATCGAGTAAATTCTTTTTCTTTTTTTTCGCGAAATAATGACTTTAAAGGATATTTGGTCCAACGATTATTATCTCGACGAACGTTAATACTATTCAATGTACACTGGCGCGACTTCATTTCGCTACAGTTGTCGCATGATGATAAGGGAAAGCGAATTACATATCTGCTTTGACGTTCCTCTTCGGTGTAACGTAAAAGGTCGCGAATTCAATTTAATATCCCGCTCTCGGGATTCCACGTCTCTTTGTGCAATTTTTAATCCACCACTCATAACGTACGGGTGCGCCTAGCGAGGCTAAAGGTTTCCAGAGTAGAGACGGAAGCGATTAAAGGTCAAATTGAACCGTACGTGGTTGATCCGTTAATTTTTTTCGCTATCGAGCGCGAACGGACAGACGTATCGATACACTGAGAACAAAATTTTGTTGAGTGTAAAATATGCCTTCCTATACTACCAAGACTTTTATACAGCCGTTCTGTTAAAAGATTTTCCTTTTCGCCCGGAAAAATATCCTTTTGGCAATAAAGGATTGCATATTTAATTAGTTTAACGAAATTTTTTTTCTCGGTAGCAACCACCGAGACGAATGTCCCTCTTCTGGCCCAAGAGTGGCGTAAAACTTTGGCTCGATGCCACTCTGAACATAGACACTCGACGGCGGATATTCATCCCTTGTATCAAAATACGAACGACGTATAAAGTCAACCGTGGCGCGCGTTCGCGCGACATCTAATTACGGTGTTGTCCTCTCTCCTCGTTACCCGATACTCCACATGCTCGTTCATCGTGTGCCGATAGTCACTATATTTAACGATGACGCGACCCGAAGTTGGCTCTTTTTTTTCTCTTCGAGACACGCGATCGCCTGTTCCGGGGCTTCTGATAATATAATTCCATACATTCTATAGTCCGATCGTAAATCGATAGAACGTATAACCCAGTTTTCAATGTTACCGAATTCGCAAATATCTCGTACAAGTCATCTTGAAGTTATACGAGCGTCGTGTATGGATGCGGATACTGCAAGACTGGAGTAAACACGCAGAACTCGTAAGCACGTTAGTACGGAAGTTTTCGTTGTCGAGTATTACGAAAGATTAACATCACGCGATGAAAATAGCTAGTGAATAATACCGTCTGGTATGCACCATGATAATATTATCCGATGCAATCTATCCGCGTTCTGCAAGTTGATTTTTGATAACAACGTAGAAGTCATAAAAGTGCAATATTAGTAACTGTTATTAATTTTTGATAGAACTCGAGAGGTAGATCGCTTCACCAGATCGCGCGAAAAAGTAGTCCGCGCAACCACGGGACGACCTGTGCCTCCTCAAAAATATGGTCGCTTAATTACAGCATAGCTAAGCGTTACCAAAGCTCTATATTTTCCTTACTCATTAGTTTAAGGCACGAATTGCTTCAGTCGCGACTATACTTATGTAAGAGATGGCTTGACGTTTTATTAGCGAGTTGAAACAGGGAATGTAGCCACCTGTCGATGGATGCGAGTAATACTGCACACGGCGCGAGATTCGAACGAATTCTCCGAGTGTCTACATTGACTGCGAAGCTGTCATCGCTGAATTCCTGTCTCGGTTTGATGAATGTTCATCAATGGGCGATAAATTTTCTTCTGGCGACGATAAATCAAATCGTCACTCGATCATTCATGCGAGAAATTATGCGTCACCTGAGCCTCTTGAATTCACTCTCCATTCTAATGTTCTTATTACGTACAGATGCGAGTGCGGTAAATGCATCCTTGATTCCGCAGGCGGTCTCATCGGTGGAGTGCGCCACGTGACGTCGATATATGGCCACCCTAGTCAGATATCCCTCCACATATACGCGCGTGCTTCAGATTCCCCGCAACAGCCGGTGGATTCTATCGAATCAAATTGAAAAATAGAAGCCAGAAAATAGTATTTTCCTCAAAGAGAAAGAGTTCTCTTCTCGGCAAATTTCATACTACGAACTGTCGAATTTCACTTGCTACTTTCACTGACATTTCGCTCGTTGTAAATATAATGAACAGTAAATTGTGATTTGTTTTTGGCCAAAAATTTGTACTTTCTGAGATTCTAATGTAAATTCACGGATACAAACAACGGAGGTAGGTAATACCGAATTGTAGAGGCGTTGCGAGTGCTCGTCGAGACGTGCGAAGAAGATAGTCGGTTGTCGTCGCGGTGTTAACTCGAACGCGCCAGCCGTCTCGACGGGGCGCAACGACACCCCGAATAACGAGGGGGGTGAGTGTACAAGAGAGAGAGAGAGAGAGAGAGAGAGAAGTGGGAGGCTGCAATTTGTCGTCGAGTGTAAAATTAAAACAGCTCTTTCCTCTCGCGCGGGCTTTCGTTACAGACTCGTAGCTCGGTCGCGTTGCTATTAAGAAAGGTATACATCTTTCTCTTTCGCCCTTATTCCACGTCAAATGTCTTTCCATTATTTACACCCCTTCCGCGTAATTTACGGTGGGCACCCGTCGCCACGCCCGTCGTGCCAGCTATATCAGCGTATCCGTTAAATATTTAACGCACTCCGGTATGTACAAACGCGATTAATTCATCTCGCACTGTCGCGACGTTACACCCGGAATTAGTTTGTTGGCGCTTAATTAGCACGTGGAAAACTTTGTCGAGCGGGCTTGTCGACTTGTCCCTTCGTCTCCTGGGATTATTTTACGAGATACCTCTGGTGTAAAACGACAAGACGACCGATCATTTGAGATATACTCCTCAAAAAAGTTAAAGGGGCAGTTACCATATTTAAATAGCTTATCACGGCCAAGATACAGCTGTTTCAGAATGAAGAGTGTCCCTTTAATTTTTTGAGTAGTATTATATAAATCAGAAAATTGAACAGCGGTGCGTAAAATTGCTCGTGGTTTAGAATCCGCTGGAACAGAGCGTTGGGCGTTACTTAGCGGTCAATAGGGTTGCTTGAACCCTGTCTCTTTGAGCATGGCAAAGAGGGTAGTTAGCCGGTGGTATCTTGGTGCAACGCATCGCTGCGGATAGCGCATCGCTTGAGGCGAACACACACACACAGATACACGTGATCTCTCTCTCTCTCTCTCTCTCTCTCTCTCTCTCTCTCTCTCTCGCTCTCGCTCTATCTCTCTACCACTCTCAAGCCACTATGAGCGCTCCAATGGAACGCTCGCTCGTTTGCGCATAGAGTGCCATATGGGATTCTGCAGCACGGAGTGATGCGTCCTCTTGTATGTATTCCAAGGGCTCGATTGCGCACCGATATGATCCTCTCGCTCACCCTCCTGTACGGCCGATTACGGCGACGTGCGCGCGCGCGCAATATCCCGTCCGAATTGCATTCATTATCGGCGAATCTCGGCCCGCCGGATTAAAATTACGCTTTGAATCACGGCCCTGCTAAATATGTACATTTATAAAAGCTGAAAGAGTTCGATATACTGAGAGAAACTTTATAGAAAACTACATATTACTATCAGTACCCAAAATTATGTCAATTTACTATTTTTTAATAATTTTTGACAGACAAAAAAAAATTTTTTAGACAGTTTATTAGTTTTTCTCACAAATAAAGATAGTAAATTTTACTAAAAATTTTTCTGAATGTAGATAACACGCCTCCCTGTCGTATTAAAGATACGAAATATTTGTGCCTATGCGGGAAATGTCAGACATTTTTTCCCCTAATGGTTACGTGTTCGAGCTTACGTTCCTGCACCGGTACTCCATACGTGGGTGGAGATTCATTCGTTTATCGCGACGCGTGAACGCCGTTGTTTTCCCCTCCGTTTGGTCGTATAGAGCGACGCAACCGGCGGGGGTGGTAAATATAACGCGGTCCGGCTCGAGCGCAAGTGTCGAGGGGCGATTTACACCACTAGCACTCGTGAGCCTCGCGACGAGAAGAGGGTAGTTAGTTGAGTCGGATTCGGGGGATAACGCGCGCGTGACGTGCACGCGCTCTCTGGCGTGAGTTAGCGGGAGAGGTGGAAGCTCGGCGAATCCTCTCACTCCCTTTTTGGGAACTGCGTAGGGTCGGTGGACGCGGGAAAGGTTCTAGCGAATCCTCGAGGGGGTCGATTCGCCACGGTCCAGGACTACGCAGGGGTCGCTATCGATTGCCGGAGCACCGTTCTACGTATATATCACGAGAATTCTCTGTCTCGCTCGTCTAGATACGCTCGTCTCCCTCCCTCTTTCTCTCTCTCTCGCGGTTTCCGTCTTCGAAATCTCGAAGCTTCTGCATGACGCAAGGTCGACCGGATACGCGGATGTTCGAGCAGACATCCGGGGATGGCGTCTCTTCGCGACCTCCCCGTTGAGAGTACCAATACAGACTCGCGAATATAATTGCTTGGTAATTACCGGAGTCCTCCCTGGTCGTTGCTCGTTACGAGATGTAGTCGACGGAGAAGTTGGGACAAAGATCGAGTCGAGGTCGAGTTTACAAGTTCGAGGTGAGGGATTGCCGCGGTGGCGAGGGAAAAACGTCGATCGGTCGTTTCGGGCAATCGATGGGAACTGGCTTTGCGGGGAGGCGCGTTACATGCCGTAATCGAATGGCGCTGGCAAAGCACGGGGCGCTTTCCATTAGCCAAACTGCCGAGCATAATCTACCATTAGCCCTCTCGTTCCCTCACTTCGGCCTCGATCTCGGTTGGGAATGCAACCGCGAACTAGGCTGTTGTAAAATTAAACGCAAACATTATGTCGGGATAAATTAATTTACTTTGATATCAATTTACGAGCTGCGCCGCGGCCTGTAGCTTCGAATGGAACAATGCGCGAGAAATCATGCGATGTATTTATGATTAATTTAATTAACGACTGCGATTTCGATCTCTCTCGAATAAATCGACAAACTGCTTTCTCTCTCTCCCACCTTAGCTCCCCCAGCTGACTTAATGATGTTTGTCTGTTCCGGCTGA
The DNA here is from genome assembly GCA_003055095.1 of Goniozus legneri. Taxonomy (NCBI): domain Eukaryota; kingdom Metazoa; phylum Arthropoda; class Insecta; order Hymenoptera; family Bethylidae; genus Goniozus; species Goniozus legneri. The sequence continues at coordinate 89,038 of NCVS01002387.1, forward strand.
CTAATCTCGCTCGCGAAATCTCAATCGGCATCTACGTGGAAACGTTGGATATTCTCGGAAGAAGATACCCGCTCACCTCCTTCCCAATCTGCACCGAGGATCGCCCGAGAGCAGAACCGGGATGTGGATTAAACGGGGTACGAGGGGTCGGGATCGCGCAGCTCTGCGAGTTGTATCGGATTTACATTCTATTGGAACAGTGGTCGGCGAACTTTCCCGACGAAGACGAAGAGACTTCTTCATTCATTATACGCTTTTTCCGAGTCGATAAATTTCTTCGGAGTTTTAAGCTTTCTCGAAAAGTCGGTTTTGTATATTCTTTTATTTTTGAATTTGATCGGATTTTAGTCATGATTTCTATAAATGAGATAGAAAAATCGATTTGTTGAGATTCGGACAAAAAGCCGATCGATTTTTCGAACTCGAACAAACTCGAAATCAAATTTCCCTGTTTGGAGGAACAATGGCAAATTCGCCCTTCGGGATAATTATTATCGAACGCTGCTACATTCAACTCGATGATGAATACACCTCCGGATACAAAGCACGAGATGAGATACAAGCGGTCCCAATCGATTCGCGAGGTCACCGAATTGAACGTCCGCGCCTGAAAATGGATCCCGTGGATTATACCGCGAGATAATGTCGTACACGCGCGACCGAATACCGCAGACAATACAGGGTAGAATTACGATTATCGGTATGGGATGGAAACTTGGCACCTGTCGTTGAATAGCCCGCTAATGCCGCCATATTGTATGCGGGTATGTATTGATATAAATGTAATTTACAGTCCGAAGTAATCGTCGACGTGAAAATAACGCTCGCGCGCGCCCGTTTACCCGCGGACAATGGGTTGGTGTACATAGCCGGCTCGTGTGCGCGCACGAATGATCGCGCTCGAACAACGCGGTTAAAGGCCGACCGTGTGACTTTGTTAAATGTCGAACGAGAACCGACGGGCTCGTTAATGAGAGCCGAAGTCTCTAAGGGAAGCCCCCCTAGAAATTAAACACTCTTTATGCAAATTCGCAGAGTGCCGAAAGTACACGGTCGCGGACAGATACGCGCGAGAGCTCGCCGTAGCTTTCGAGGGCTCCAAATAACGAAAAACGAAGCTGGAAGCTCCTCCGTCTAACGTTTTACGCGATAGCTTCTCTAACGGGCGAAAATAAGTTATGGGCAAAAGTGAATTATATTTCACGCTCGAAAGTATTGTCTTAGAAGCGAAGGGAAGAGTACCGCTCGAAAAATTTTCTTTATCGCCATGGCATCCCCCCCTTGCGCACCAGCGTTCGCCTTTTCCGTGAATATTTTACAGAGTATAAATTTTCCACGAGTGTAGCACAAAGGGAAATCTCGGAGTCTCTAAAGAGGGTGCGTGGCTCGTCCCCTAATTCCAATATCTTCGGCTCGTTTATTAAATTAACAATCTACTTTCCTCGATGCCAAGGCGGAATATATACTTTTGACGAAAAAATATTTCTACGTGATTAACGAACTGCCACGGAAGTTAGGCAATTTTCCGAGTACGCTGGAGTAACGGATAACAAAGGTACTTCCTCGTTTTACGTACACATTCCTTTCGTGCTCACGCGAGATCGCCTTACCCCTCGAGACGAGAGGTATCTCTACGATCTAGCTGACGCCCTACGTCTATCCATTCGCTCCCGGGACTCGATCTCGAAGAGGCGCGACAGTGGGACTCGTTTTCGAGCCTGCACGGTACCCGTTAATGAACTCGAACGTCGACTGTTATACCGTTCCGTTCCGTCGCGAGGCGCGAAACTTCCTGCGAGTTCCATCGGTCGAACGTAATCCGTCCGTGTCGGAAGTTTATCCTAATTTATTCGTTATTGTTGTCTACGGAAGTACCGAACTCCAATCGCGATAACGGGCCGGGTGAAAAATAACACGAGATGATCGAACGGTCGGGTGATAGAAGAACGAGTAGGCCATGGAATGAACAATATTATCGCGAAATTTCAATTAAGACACTGCTAATTGGTCGTTTCGTGAGATATAAACTATGTGTGTGTACCGTCGCGTTCGAGTGCATTCTGCAATTAGAATTGCAAGTCCCTCCTACCTTCCGTGGGTGGGATGAATATTAACGAACCGTCCGACACCGTTTC
>NCVS01002390.1:1203-22132 GCA_003055095.1 Goniozus legneri
CATATGCAATTAAATTGTTAATATTTGAGGTTATGTTGAAATATTTTCAACAAAGCGACATACAGCTCCGCCGTGTCGCGCTTCTGTAGGGCGACTAACCTGATTGACGCAGTCACCGAGTACGTATATTCCCCCCTTCCTTTGTTCTGCTCGTTGATTGGCCACGGTCCTCCAATCATGAAAGAGATATTTGAAATTCTCCGAACCGGCTTGATACTCAAGAATGATTCGTTAACGGGTCCGCCAATCGGCACCTCTCCTATTTTCTGATTGGTGGTCGCTCAAAGAGAGAGATAGAAGAAGGTGGTTGTGAACCTCTCTCTCTGAAGAGATTCCCCCACTCCTTGGTCGAGTATCTCGATCGAACTCCATCCTCATCCTATGATCCTGATACCAAATCTCGATTTTGACGTCACTTGAAAACCTCAAATGTACCTGACTACCAAGAAATAGCGGGGCCCGTCCCTTTGTCTAAAATTTAGTTTTTCATTTAATATTTACGATTTAATTTAATATCGTTGTGAAAGGTAAAATGTACAGCGGCGTGTTATCAAATTAAATAAAATTTTAGTTTTATTTTATAATTTAATATAGCACCCATCAGATATGCCCTTTCAAGTCAAGTTCGAAAGTGTAAACTACGTTTGTTTACTAAACAGTGAACTCGATTCTCATTTCAGTGTCTGGTGCTTGTGCTACTGATTTGCACGCATTTGTATTCTCTTGAACGGTGATTGTGACTATTACTCAACAATTCGATTCAATTTTGATCGATTGTGTTTAATTTTATTCAATTTTATTCGATTTTATTGATCTTGTTTTGTTCGATATTGCTTGGTGTTTGGTTCGATTTTGTTCTTAATGATTTATTCTTAGCTGTTGATGATCTTTCGCACAAATAGTTGCATTTCTTGTGGTTAAAAGTTGATTGAAAAAAAAACAAAAACTGCTTAAAATTGTTTCATTTTAAATATAATAGAAGGTGATATGAAAAAGACAATTTTATAATTTATGACATTAGAATAAGAGGCTATGCGAAAATTCAAAAGCGCGCATGCGTGACTTCGAATTCGAGAACTGTGGTGTAGAAGGCGTCGAAGGCAGATAACCTTAAAATCTTTCATTTGAGTTTCAATAAACATGGCAGACGTACGTGATATTTTAGATATTGAAGTTCCAACCGCAACTGAATTGACAAAAGAATCGATTTTGGGCTCTGATAAAAAGAACCGTAGAAAATATGAATATAAAGTTCCAAAACGTCCGGAAGGAATGCACCGGGAAGTGTTTGCGTTACTTTGCAAAGACAATAATGACGTTCCACCGTTATTTCCCACCGATACTGCAAAGGGTTATAAACAAGCAAGAGCTAAATTGGGTATGAAAAAAGTCAGACCATGGAAATGGACGCCCTTTACTAATCCAGCTCGTTCGGATGGAGCTGTATTTCATCACTGGAGACGAGTGGCCGATGCAGGAAAGGAGTACCCTTTTGCCAAGTTTAACAAGAAAGTTCCTATACCGACTTATACAAATGCCGAATATGTTCAACATTTGGTTACCAATGGGTGGACTCGTGCCGAAACAGATCATTTGTTTGATTTATGTAGAAGATTCGATCTTAGGTTTATTGTTATTCACGACAGATGGGATAGAGCAAAGTTCTCTGTTAGATCGGTAGAAGATTTGAAAGAAAGGTGAATATATCTGGTGTTGTATATAACAAATTTTACTATTCCAATAATAACAATATTTGTTTGACAGATATTATCAAGTATGCGCTGCATTAACAAAAGCTAAATCGCATACAGATAAAGTTTATAATTTTGATGCCGACCATGAAAAACGCAGAAAAGAACAACTAAAAAAATTATTCGAACGAACACCCGAACAAGTGGAAGAAGAACAAACGTTACTAGCCGAATTACGTAAAATTGAGCAAAGAAAGAAAGAAAGAGATAGGAAGACGCAAGATTTGCAGAAATTAATTACCGCGGCAGATCACCAAGCAGATCCAAGAAAGAACGAAAGAAAGTCTTCCAAGAAAAATACTACAACATCTAGAAGACTGAACAAAGCTGATACCGCTCATGTAAGCCAGAAAGTACGTTCTCAGGTAGTTATGTTTTTTTCTTTTCTTTTTTTTTGTTATATAATTAATGGACTCGACTAATATGTTATTACTATTATTTTAAATTGCTAATAAGATTTCAAAAATTCAGGCTGTGGAATCAGCTGGCATCAAATTTCCTGATTTCAAAAATAGCGGTGTCTCACTGCGTTCTCAAAGAATTAAATTACCAAACAATCTAGGGCAGAAGAAGATGAAAGGAATTGAACAAATGTTAAACGAACTCAATCTAGGTGAGATATATTCAAAATCAAATATATTTCTCATAAATAATATACCCCTATAATTTTTTATCTAGATCTCAATCCACCACCTACGGAACAAATATGTCAACAATTCAATGAATTGCGAAGCGATATTGTTTTACATTATGAACTAAAAAGCGCTCTTTCGACTTGCGATTACGAATTGCAATCTCTGAGGCATCAATATGAAGCATTAGTCCCTGGGAAGGTCCGATTAATCAAATATATATATCCTTATTCATTGTACTGGGAAAACCAGTTATTCAATTTTGCAATTCCTTTCAGACTTTAACGATTCCAGCAGCGTTATTACCAAAACAAGAACCAGAAGTTAAAGCTGACATTATAGACGTTGTTGGGTCACCAAGCATGTCTTCTACAAATAATTAATTTTTTCGTATACGTACTCTGATCGTTATACAGGAAGAGTGAGTGATTAGAATATAAGTTTGTAAATAGACGCGTTGAGATTTTTTACGTAATCTCACGAATTATGTGAGTGAAATAATAAAACAATTGAAACACATTACTGTAGTTATCTTTTTCAAACTCCAGGTTACAACAATAACATACTACAGGAGTAAAAAATAGACAATCGAATTACTTATATATTTGTGTATTTTATATTGTCGACAAAAAGTAACAATGTACGGTCAAACCGTATAATTTATCTACAACAATCTACAATAGATTACAATATGTTGTCTCGTTAATGGTATTTCGGGAAGTGGAGAAGGGAGAATAGAAGAACAAATGATGGTAATCGCAAATACGGTTTCGGGAGCTGTATGTAGCAGGAAAAATGGCATGGAAGGTTGATGTATTGAGAAAAGTACATGGTCGATGCAGGCCTTCCCTTTCGTTCATGATCCATTATTTCGCAATGCAATTAGATTCTCGTTACTCTATGATAAAATGTTATTCGGTCTTAGCTCTAAACCGTATTTGATACGGGAATAACGCATATATCTGGTTAATGATCGATAAAACCCACTGCCTCGACTTTTTCCATCCGCGACGCCGTGAGGACTCTCGGTCAAAGTTAAGTGTAAGGAAAGCGGTGCAACGGTAGCGCATCGTTGACCTGCATGCGATGCATTGTTTCGTAGATCGTGCTGTTTCCTTCACTCTCCTCTGTGTGCACAATTCGGCCTATACACCTTTGATGAGTGCGGTCGTCCTGGCAACCGCGATTCTTTCACGAGCGAACTCCCACCGCGACCATGACATCAATTTTCATCATCATAGATTTGATTTTTATAAGAGGAAGAGTGTCTCAGCGTATTCAAGAGGATCGCTTCACCGTGCTCTAATTCTGTGTGTGTGTGTTTTTTTTTCTTCGTTTATTCATTTTTTTTTTTCACTTTATAATCCACTCGAGTAAGTCATAGCTTGTCAACGTACACAAAAATGGAAAACTGATCGTTGATCGGAATCGTTGAACATTTATTTTTTTTTCCCTGATTGACAAGGCCTTTCTTCTTTCGCTTGAGCGCTTTCGGCGCCAAAATATTGTTGTTAATTAGCATTATTATTATTATTATTACTCTTATTAATATTACTATTATTATTAGCATTATTATTATTATTATTGATATAATTATTATCAGTTTACATCGACATTTCCTTACGTTTTACTGATCGAGCGTCCCGACGCAACCAATTCTCGCGCGAGTAATTCTACGTTCACTCTTCACCGGAATGTAATCACACTCGTACCAATGTGCAAAAAATAATTAAATACATTTGTGTTGTATAATCATAGGCAGTACCGCATTATAACAAAGTTTCCTAAATTAATCTCAGGTAAATCAGGTAGATAAGTTTCAGCTCGCAAGATTGACACCGCGTATCAAGAATTATTGATCTAGCTTTTCCGTATATTGTAGTCTGTACGCATATATCTGTACCTTAATGAGTAAATTGCATTCGCTTCCCGTTGATTCATCTTCATCAATAGGAACATAATATTTCTACAATCAATAGGAATTAATGGAAATTATTATATCACAACTATATATTCTGTACACAATAATATACAACAATTAATCAACAACAACTCTGATAGAAATGGTTTATTTTATCAAAGTATTTTTTTTAATCAGAATGTATTTATTTTAACAACAATGATTCATTAACGGATATAGTATTGTTATATTGATGCGTGAACCTCGTTAAATCTATGTTATAGGTGATGGAATAATTTGACCAACTGTTGAAAAAAATGCTGATTCTGTTCTTTTTATTAATATATTTTAGAATTCAAATAATATATATATATATATATATATATATATATATATATATTCTATATTCAACAATAATTCTCTTAGATCCTGTCCCGCAGGTATTTTAATTATAATACAATACCGCGTCTTACGTTTCGTATTATTTTATCATACTCGCGTGTTATAATATTTAAGACGTGGTCTCGCTGCTATGCGTGGGTCGTCCTACGTTATCTGCATGTACATGTACAAACATTGTACACATGTGCATATAGAGAGTGATGCATCTCAAGTGTAAATACCTGAAAATCTTTTCCGAATCAAAAATACGGGATAACGAATTATTAAACGTCATTTATAGGTTTTTGAATTAGAACGAGATAATCACATGTTCGGTTTTACATGCACCGCCCTGCATATTTACATATACATATGTAGCATCGTCATATAGCGTATTACATATATACTATATTATGTACAAAATGCGGTGTTTGAGTTCCTTTCCGATCGATCCATTACCATATTATGTAATACCATTTTCAAGCACTTGTACATTCTCACTCGTACTCGCAGTGAACGAAATGTGGGATGAAAAACTTATTGGCGATAACGTGTACTCGTCAACAGGTTTCTTAACCACTCATTAACCAGTGCAAGAAGTATCATTGAATTTTCATCAAATTACAATAATAATAATAATTATGATAATAGTAATAACTATGTTTTAAAACCTCCCTTTCATACGATAAGGCTTTCACAGAGCAGTGCGATATTAGCCCATGATAGTAACGTTGCGTGTGTACAAAATAAGATATCATTGATAACAACTTTTTTTTTTAATTTTAACAAACGAGGAGAAAATGCAGAATACAGCTTCGTGTTTCATTGCTTCGAATGAAACGAGTAAAATCATATTGAAATTTATAAATTTGCTCAATGTCTCTCTGGCGAATGCGTTTTTGACAATATAGTGGTAAATCGGAAGGTTTTGGTTATTTATTTAGCATTAAAACATTACGCAACATTTATTCGGTAAACGTTAAGAGAGGAGTATAGATATTTATTTTGCAGGAACAAGCAAAAAATGAATATATAAGTCGATACCGCAGACGATCTTCGTTCGATACCGAGTCCACAATTTTGGACGATTAATATATTATTTGGTTAATAATAACAAGGGTTGCCTTTCATTTCTACAGCACAACGTTCATAATTTATTTAAGTAAACGGATATAAACGCGTCATAGAGTTGGCGGCTGAATTTGTGTTTGTCTCGGAATGCGGGCTATGCAAGATAATTCAGAAGCTGTAAATGTGTCCCGTTGAGAGTATGAATGAACGAGTGTATTTTAATTTCATAACATATTCGATAACGAATTAATATTTCACGTTACACTTATTCCGTATTGAAAAATGTCAATCGATATACGAGAATGTTGGTACTGCGGGTTAATTTCGGATGTAATAAGTGTACCAGTTTTGTATGAGTACCAAAGAATACTGTTTATTCCTCTTTGAACGTAAACGCAAATGATAAATACATCAATTTGAACAAAATTGGCGTTCAATATTTATTATCAATATTTTTATTTTACATCCAGATTCCTTACACGATATCTCCATTGAAGATTCGTCTCGTTTCGCTAAATGGTTGGTTACTCGTGTTATAGTTTTAATATTTTTCAAATTGATCAAATCGGATTTTTATGCCTCGAATAAAACTCTCTGTATAAATTTTATATTTAAGTTTCAACATTGCATAATCGATAAAGCTTTATATGTATGTATTTTATATGATTGTTAACGAATTATCAGAAATAGGTGTTCATCTTTAAATTATCAATTAACGGACTGAGTAATGTTTTATTAAACTTTGATAAACTTTTTAGTAACACATTTTACAAACAACACTAGAAAAACTCGCATTCTCTCATATTTCGTAATTTCACTGGAATTACTCATACGTGTACAGAATATCGGTTAGTATCAGAATTCGAAGATGTTAGTTTGAGAAGAGAGAAGAGACGCTTGCAAGAATCACAACAGGAAACAACGAGACCTTAACGTTTCGCGGTCGTTGCATGCGAATCGTAACATATATCAATGATTTTTTTCATTATAAGTTCGCAATGTACATATCTATACGTGTTTTACACACGAAACTCCGAAACGAAGAATTGAAATACTGTACAGTTTAATAGAAGACTATTTACAGTAACGAAAGAAGCGAACCGATCGCGAAACCTTGAGCAATCTGCGTGCCCGCAAACGAGATTTCCGTTTCGCATTTGAGGCACATTGGACGTACGGTACGAGCGTCTCCGTCTCTCATTTCCTTCTCTTCAATTTTTCCATTACACCAATCGGAATTCCTATCTCCACTCTAATATGAGTATGTAGTACGATTACATATCACGGCACGAAGCTCCATACCGCGCTTGGCAAATATATGCATATGCTTATACCGACAAACAACGTAGGTAATTATTATAGTGAAAATTTATAGTTTCATTCTCGGCCGTCCCAGAATAAACTCCCACCAAGTATACCAAGAGTCCAATCCTGCGATTGACTAATCTTCTTATTTCTCGCAACTTTTTATATTCTCTCTCGATTTGTATAACGTGTGAGACGAGATATTGTGCTCATTGTATAAAGAGACATTCTCTACACAAGACGGCTACGGTAATGCGATATGGATATGTGCGCAAGTGCGTGTGAAAAAATGGGATAGAGAAGAGAAGAGAAGAGGGGGGAGGGTTCGGGTGGGAAGTTATGTTCGCACGTGCGGTCTAATACGCATGTGCGCACATAGGCACACGTAAAAAGTGTATGTGTACTGATTTTTTTTTCGTATAATTCCGGGGTCTCAGTTAATTATTCACTTCCTCGAATATGTATATATTATATACACATGAAGTTTGCAATAAGATAATCATATACGCATACGCGAAGTCGGTGTGTATAATTTTTCTCTCAGTTTGTCGAAAATTTGGTTAATTTCTCTCGCGTGTGTTGTCACTTCACTCGTATACTCTTTCACGATCTCTCTCGCTCGCTGTTTCTCTCCCGTTCGCTCTCTCCCTCGCACTCGAATCGCCTAATTTTAAATATTCTATCCTACGCTACAACGCTAGGTAGACAACAACAAGTAAACTTATCCTAAACTCTTTCTTCTCTACATCTCATATTCGTATATGCCGTAAAAATGTTGTATATAATAATATTAATAATTTTTATATATTTGGTTTTATTGCACGCGGTATATCGAATCGCTGTAAAACCAGTATTCGAGTTTCATTATGAATATATATTCGATAACTCCGTGATCGGAGATCTAGACGTTCTCTATAGAGCGTTCGCTCTGTATTCGTAGTACAAATAATGTTTCCGCCTTTTGTGAATTTATTATTATCATTTTCGCTAATTAAAAAACTTGCAAATGATGTCGAAGTTAAGGTTATTGTTTACGCTCGATTATTTTGGCCGTCGATGTTCAATACTGGCTTTATAACGGTTCGAGTTTTCTAAACGTCAGCGTGTTTATTTTTTTTTTTTTTGTTGAAATTTTCATCTCGTTTTCTTCATTTTATCCCATATTACGTTTACTCGTTTACGCGGTTAGCGATTCCTATATTAAGCCCAAATTATGTTGCGCAAGGATTTTCGTTAATTTATGTGATTTATCTTCTTTTGCCATTATATAATATTTCTGCGCGTTTACTTTTTTATCTTAAACCTTAATTGTAATCGTTGGTGCAATTTTTGCTGGTTAACATCATTACTGTCGCGTGCGAAATAATATTTTGCATAAATAAGAGGAGAGAGAGAGAGGAGAGAGAGAATGAAAACGAAAATTACACGACTTATCGAGGGATCGATCTCGCTGTACATTCGTACTTTACCGTGAATGTTAGGTACGCGTATGGATGAACGTGTTCGTATTGCAAAACTCCGATCTTCGTCCATCGAGGAATCAATTCTAGCTCTCGAAGCGTATTTTGCGCGGGTATACTTTATCGCAATTAAACCGATAGGGAGCGAACGAAAAGTGCCAAAATCGATGATATACCTATCGATTCGAAGGAGAGAATGTATATAGATCGACCTCGGTCTCTCGCTGTTCGACATTCATCGCGCGCGCACTACGGAAGGGTATGCTTCGAACTTGGCAGTTTTTACGTCTCGCGTGACTTTCAAAATAAGCAGAACGATCGAATAAGCCTGTCATCTCATTACACCCGTATTACAAGCGAGCATCCTAATCGCTCGAAAATCGAATAACCTCTTTCTTTCTTTCTTTTACGAACTCAGCCTTGAAACATTTCGCTCGAAACGCAGACGACGCAATTCGATGATAGGAGAAAAAAAAAGAGAACGCTGTGTAGTTTTTATTTCCATTTTGCTTGTGCAAGTGGCTGAGAACCTTTAAGGCTCGATCGCTCATCCAAGGTCGGACGAGTACAATTTCGCTATTTGCGGCGCGCAATTTTTACGTACAAATTTTACGTTTTTTTTCTCGATAACGATTGAAAACTGCTACGAACGTGGGTGACATAGCCGGCTCGAATTTATTCGAGTACGCCCGAAAATTATTTGAAAAAACGTACGAGATCGAATATTTATTTTTCCTTGATAAAACTATATTTACTTTTCTAATATTTTCTTACGGCGATGTTCGATGAAGTAAAAGGTGAAGTTGTAATTTTATTTTCCAACGGATATCCACCTATTTTGAGAACCGTACAAAAAGCTCGAAACCCGAGATAATTTTTCAAACTGAAATATATTCATCTTCGTAGGTCTGTAAATAAAAATCGTCAATCTCGTAAATTACTTCTATTCGCGCTTGTCACGATCGAGCATTTAATACTAGATTTACCAGAAATTTCCTCTCGATACCAGATTTACATTGAAACCGGTCAAATTGATCGACTATGGTAAATCTAGTGTTAAAATTAGTCGCGCGATTAATTCGGCGGTCCACTTATCACCATCAAACAATGTAATTAATTCTCATATACAAATTTATTTTTTGCTTTTTTTTAAAGGACGTTTAACTAGATAACCTTATGGCTCTAATAGAATCGCTACATAATCACTTATACATCAATATCTTCGTCATCTCTCTCGTTTGATATGTGCGTTCGCGCTTTTGTTTCTTTTCTACATATTAATTTTATTCTTTTTTTAATCTAATAGAATTTATCTCAGCCCTCCACGACGCTACTCCAGATGAATTTCCCAAAGTCATTTTTAAGTACCCGTGAGCTCCTTTTTCAACAGTTTGATCACGCTGAAAACTTCTTTACGAAATGAAAATTAATTGATACCGTTTAAGCGTAATTCGTTACCATTAAAATTCCTTTGCTACGCGAAAATTTCATGTTGATTACTCTACCAATTTAACGTATAGAACATGCTTCTATTATACGCAGTCGTATTGATTTTCGAAATGGTACGTTCCAGATAATATTTTTAATCAACGATGAGGTATAAATAAAATCGCTCATTGTACATTATACAGTGTCGTGTTATACACAATGAAACACGATCACCCTCGATTTCGATTCTCGATTGATGTATTAATTTTCAAATTTCTATCGTGATGTTTACATTAAATCATTACGATGAACGAATTACTAATGCGGTAACAGCCATGCCCCGCGCATTTATCGTCTCACCGACCTTCGACTCAACACGCGATTTCGTTTCAATTTTTGCCCTTATACTCGACATATATCTCAAAGTTTGAAGCATGTAACACGCATATTCAACCCAAGAACACAAAATCTATAAGCCCACTACCGTCTCGTAACGATATGTCATTTAATATCATGTATGTAATTTATGAAAGAATTGATAAAATCGAATATGCGACGAATCAAATTAATGACACACAAATTCGGATTTATCAAATTTTCATGGAAATTAGGGTAGATTCGTTTAGGGCTGACTCGAGCTCGAGGTAGCAGTCGTACGACCTCTCACCCGGTGTATAATTCCTTCGTTCTTAACGACAATCGTAGCTTAGGGAAGATCCGTATTGTGCATCTACATGTTTCATCGTCTTGAAATTACGTATTACATATTAATTTAACCGCTATTCAATTTATCTACAGCAGCAGCATTTCATTATAGTATCTACACACCGTTCCAATTGAGCGGCTGGATATCGTTATATCACATCTTCGTACAAACCCCTAATATTTAACGTTTCTCTCATTGTTTCCCGTTGTTCATAATTTTTTGTCACCAAGAAGTAATATTTGTTTGAGGACAGGAGTCATAGAACCTAGCATGTGAAAATTTTTGAAACTAGTGCGAATTCATGAAACTCGTCAGTCGATACAAATGAATATAAAAAAATAATTAATTACGAGGAATTAATTTTTTGTAATCCAATAAATTTTTTGGACTTGGAATTTCGTAAAATTGACAGCAATAATTAATCTCTCTAACAATAAGTAACACCGTTTAATTCGATTGATTTTTCTTTTTCGTTCGAGATTGACCGACAGGGATTTTATTATGCCAATAATTTGCGCATCGCGTTGAATGTCCAACCCCGGTTCGAGCATATGTGACATTCAATCAGTGTGATCCGTTTGTTTTAATATTTTTACGTAAGACAGTGATCTTGGATTTTAACTCGACTTTAAAATTGTAAACCACAAATAATTCCCTTTGTTATTACCAAATGAAATTTTGTTGGCAGATAACGAATATGAAAAATCATTAACCAGCGTATATAAAGTCACGATATGTCGTCATTTATGCTATGCATGGTATCGTAATGTTCGTTACGATACAAATCATTTTTACAACATTCATTTACCGACAGCCTTAATTTTTAATAATAAAAGAGGATCTACGTGTGGTCTTCAATAAGGATACCATTTTTCTGATAAGATCGGGAATATCGATACCCAATTACACTCCTCGCGTTATTCGTAACTCATTGCTACTCCAACGATGTTAATTGAAATCAGAGACCCTAGCCTTGTATACCGCACCACGGACAGGATGTATTTTATTCGCGATTGAAATGGAAGCGTTGATTACGTCGCGTAATAAACTGCCTTTGACGACTACAGTGCCAATAATGACGCGATAAAGTTGACGTATAAATTTAATGATTATTTTTCGGTATCGATGAACAAATAACTCCCTTTTTTTATACACAGTCGAATACGGTTTCGTTGAGGGATCGATGCGTTGTAGATATTACTTGTGAAACAAAGCAAAAAATTGAACGCGGGAACGACATTAAACATCTCGATCTACAAAGTTGTGAATTTTTTTTAGAAGGAAATTTTCTTAAAATCTTCTCTTTTTTTAAAAACACTACGGGCCGTATAAAACATAGCGAATGCTTCTATTACGACGCGAAATTAAATTCGCGGCTATAACAATATTATACTTTTTATTTTCATTATAAATCTCGATTAAATTTTATCGCCGAACCAGCTAACGATTTCTATCACTATAAAGTTCGCTATTATCGGATACGTTGATATTTACTCTTAATAATGGTCTTTTTCTCATAACGAGTCATTAATTTTTGCATTTGCTGTTTTCGTTTTTTGTTTTTTAATAAAAAGCTAGGCCGCGTTTAGGCGCTCGGTCTACCGGTTATATATATATATATATATATATATATATGTATATATTTTTTTTCATTTCATCAATGTGATAGAACTGCATTAATCTTATTTAATGCACTTATTCCCCTTTGTTTAATATTAATTTAAAATTCAATCGAAATCACGTTATAACGTTTTTAGATACTCGATTGCTCTTTATGTATGTCTCAGTTCGATCTTTATTATCGCTATGTAGGTATATTACAACGAGAATAATAATTTCAACTGTTGTGTTATTGTTGACATATTGTTGTTTATATGAAGTGTCATAACGTGAAGTCGGAGAGCCAGAAGGATTTAGCAAAAAATATCTATTTAGTTAAAATCGGAGAGGACAGGGATTACGAGAGAGGACGCACACATACTCGTAGATTATGAGCTTTGTAATATAGAGAATCTGACATTTATCGTGCGTCAGATGTTCTTATATATTTTTGCAACATTCATCGCGACCCTTAAATCACGTTTTGTCGTCGTACCAGTTTAATTTTCTCCAGCGTCAATTGCTCGAGATGCCAAATTCTTTCAGAATTAATTCATCCTTGTACAATTGAAACTACGAATACAAACTGACCTTTCCGATTCGATACAGGTCCGCAAGTTTCGAGATCGTTTGGAATCCGTGTTTGGTAATCACTTTCTTCTCTCCTGCACACGTACGTGCAAAAGGTGTCATCCCACGAGAGTCCGTTTGCGGTTATACGTTTTCGTTTAAAAGTGCACTGCAAGCAACGTAAGTGAGGACAGACCGACCCTCGTAGGATACGAATGAACGCGCTTGACTCGCGTCTCGTATGCGTCGCTTATGAGTAAATATATGAATAATTTATTAAGTAATAAGGATTACAGCGATAGTTTGTAGTTTTCTGTCTGCGAATTTAAGAGAGGAGCACTCCCGGAGTCGGATGTAGATCTCGTTACGGTGAGTAACGAGTTTTCTTTTCGGTGCAAACATCGATTTATAACTGAAATACGCGTTTTTGGATTGATTTAGACTGCACTTGTCGATCGTCCTTTATGGTTATATAATTTACTGTTCGCAACATTTATGTTTACGTTATGTTTCAATTTTTTTTTTCACGATAGTGTACTACGTATCGCTGAACACATCCGTTCCGATCGTACAATCGGTTTCATCCGACGCTCGTTTTTTAATTCAGTTTCTAAATCGACCAAGTTGCCTGGGAATTAAATTTCGCAAATATAATACACCAGCTCGATAATCCGTTCCAACCCTCAATGAATGTTTTTACCTCTTTTGGTACACCCTCAACTCGATACGATATGTTGTATTCACTCTCAACTACTAAAATTTTCGAGGTACTCTCGATCTTGATCCTCTTGTCGTCAGTGTAATATCGATAGTTCAGTTGTTGAGATTCAGCCTCGTTCGCCGTCGAATTGTTTCGATACTCTGAAAACTGCGTTTCGATGATAAAAAAAAAATTCAAGTATATTCGATATACTATAATTGTCAACAATGTATATAGCATTTATTTTCAAACCACTTCTATATATTATATAAAGTCGATCATCGACATACTGAACTATGGTTAGTACACATTATTTTTGTGTATCGACGGTGGAAATGATAATTATTCGCCCGATGACAGATTCGCATCAGAACAGCTTTGCGAGTAGTTTAATACAGTATAGAGTCGCTAATCTACACTATAGGCAAGAAGCTCTGCTTTAGACTTTTTAGAGAGAATTCAGCGAGCGGTCGGGCCATTTCGCTAAATAAAGTCTTTGAAATTCTTAATTAACAATCGTGCCAAGGATGCAAAACGATCGGTGTGGAGATCGGTTTCTTTCGCGTTCCCGATGCCCTATTATATATATAATAATGAAATTCTTTTTACAACAGCAGAATATCCTGTGCGTCCACTCTTGACCCTCCTTATATCTGGCAGTTCGATCGGCGCCACTCGAGAGACCACACATGCGCGCCGAAGAATCTCGTAAAAATCATCGATTATTATTTTTCTTTTATTTCGTAATTGTGCGGGATGACTCTTTTGTTTTTATTAAGCGTATTTGACGTACGTAGTAGACTAAATTTTCTACGTAATATGGGCCCAAAGTATCTCATTACGTTCGAAACAAGTACTATGGTTACGATATATATAACCGATTCCTAAGATCGTATCGATCGTTCGTTTTTCTTGTTTTCCTCGTTTATTTAAAATTCATGAATCAGAACTTTTTAATTTTACACTCACACAGAGTTAAGCCTCAACGTCTGTCAACAGTATTGTACTTTATAAAATCGAATGTTTTTAATAAGTTTAATTTCTGTAACATCTAATTCATTTAGTAGATAACATTGTTTACAATCAAAGAACTCTTATACTCGTTTACTTACATCTTATATAGTTGTATATTTAAAATTTGTTCTAATTGCTTCTTATTTTTCCATATGTTTCTCTTTCATTCGCTCTTTCTCTCTCTCTCTCTCTCTCTCCATTCCTCTCTCGCTCTCTTTTTCTCCGTCGTTCTCCGGTTCATGGCATCGCGTCCGGAGATCTCACGAGTGGCACGGTTAATCGATCCGTCATCGACACGATTTCGAAGAATCAAGAATGCTGAATAGAATGGAAAAGTTATAGAAGAAGTAGAAGAAGAAGAAGAAGGAGAAGAAGAAGTGTAGTCCAAGTACAAGTTTATGAGGAATTCGTGTAGCACAAGAAGAACAAGAAGAACGGGAAAGGAGATTCACATTGCGTCAATCGAGTCCGACTTCTATAACCGACTGGTTCCATTCGTATCCTTGACACGATCGGTCAAATCAGCCTGCCGCGTTTTAATTCGAAAAGAGCCCAATATCGGCCGTGCACGGGACGGCTGTCGTGGACGACAACGGTACGCCTCAGTGCTCAATAGATAAATTTCAACGAGACGAGTATATCAGTTCAGGTATCTTCAAGGTTTATACAATATGTACAACTCGACTAAAACAAATGGAATAAACTTTGTTTTTTTTTTTCATTTTCCCTTTCACTCGGACTTAACGCACCCGATATATTTATCTAGAACGTCGAACGAAGTCTAGAGCCCTACGTAACGAATCAGTGTATTCGGAGGAGCCACTTGCGTGTTCGTTTATTCGTAAATGCGTGTGCGTCTTCGCGTGCCTCTCCCGCGAATCGTAACAGTGGATGTATTCTTTCTCTTTTTCTTCTACGATTGTTCTCAAACGGAGGCACAGTACGAATCGTAAACAATGAATTTCCGTGTACGCATGACGCATCGCAACTCTAAACCGGGCACACGAGCATCTCGTACTCGAACATGAGCGACACGGCGACGAAGACGAAGTACAGCAGAAACATAGTGAAGCCCAGTCCCTTGTTCATTCGCCACTTGAAGCAGGCGATGCTTATGATGACGAACACCAGCATGCAGAATAGTATGGCTATGCTGCACACCATACCGACCGAGTTCACCTCCACCGGTTTCCCGTAGATCAGACCGTAAATGAGCCATGGTACTGGAAGCCTGCACAAATGTAAGCAAACAAAATGCTTCATTTCTTCGGGATTTATGTCTACAATAGGTAAAATTATTAGTTGTTAAAATATTTAATTATCCAAACCGGATTATCATTCCATTACAAAGTATATGAAAACATAAAAAAACATAAGAGTATACAGTAATTTTGCTTTCTTTTAGCACGGTTGTTACCTGGAGATAAAGTTCAGTCTCAAGAGGTTAAAAATTCATAAATATGATAAAAGCAGGTTCGAAATATCTATTCTAGGTGAAAAGTGAAAAATGGCGAAAACTTAGGCGAGAGAGTGGCACGTCGTTTGCAGACGTAGCGTCTTCGATTCTGAATTTTTGGCCTTGGGCCAGCTGGCAGGGAAAACTTGGCGCGTCGGGAGATCGCGATATCGCGAGGAGAATCGATCGCGCGTATCGAGCGTGCGGATCGGACGACATCCGACAGCCGAAGTAACGACGGAATGCATCTTGGACGCGTTCGAGGATTTCTATTTCCCCCGGTGGCTCGACCCCACGGATCGTTCGGTGACACTTCGCATATGAAATTTGACGAATCGATATAGACGAGCGAGTTGGAACATCCAGAGAGTGTTATACATATATAATACATAACCGTATAGCAACCGCATTTCGATCGTCGCGGAATCGCGAGCGGGCGCGCGCGCTCTAAACTATTCATCGAGCTCGCGGTTTCAATCACGACTTCGATGCGTTTCCGAACGGCGTATCGCCCCGCGAATACCGATTTAACGCGATTACGAGCGGAAGAGCTTGGGCGCTTGTAAAATTGACGCCGCGGCGAGGGATTAACGCGCCCGATTTTTCCTATTTCGGTGTTTTTTTGCGAAAATTTTTTCTGGGTGAAAAAGTACAATACCGTGCCGACTCCTCGGGAATTTCGCGGCATGACGAATCACCCCTCCAAGGGGTTTAATATATCGTATTATAAGTCAGGGCTGAATGCTTTTCGTTTCATAAGAGGCGCGATGATTATATTCCGTGCTTAGGGGGCGCGAAATATACGCAATATCGTCGTTGGTATTTCCGGTATTTCGATTGTCGCGACGGAGCGCGCGCCGCGTGCTACTATACACGACTGTTAAATGTAATAACAATATATAAACTCGGAAAAATTTTTGCAGTAAGAGAAAAATAATTTTGCAAATTATATAAATGTTCCCTGAACGTCACCAGAAACGTTACGGGCAATTATCTTTTCAAGATAATGTATTTTATTTAGTTACAATAAATTCAATTTTCAAATGAAAAAATAAAAATAAGAACGAATTCGATAATCACTATTTTAACGAGTGATTCATTCAGATGCGATACAGCTACGTGTTTATTTTTTCAGTAAAATAGTTCGAAAACAAAAATAACTTCGGACAATTAAATTTGTCGCGATCGGACCGCGTTCTCACGCATTTCTACGTAGAATTTCCGATATTTTGATATCGCGCGTACACCTGTTCGATATCGATACGCGCCCCCTATTCGCACGGATGATCTGCGGAAACGACTATAGTAAACGTTTCTTTTCGATTTCAGGTCGTATTCCTTATAACGAACCATTTTTCCATTTTCCATCGCGCCTCGATGGGAATTTTTCGAGGAAATTTCAAACTGCACACAATGCCTCCCTAGCATACGGGGTATCTAGGAAATGTATATAGGAAAGGTACATATATATGTAGATATGTACGTCGATGTGTGCGCGCACGTGGTCAACTATATTGCCCCGAAAAAAATTTCAAACACCGCGTCCTATGCGATATATGAAACCCTTGCCGTGCAATTATTACCTAGGAGAACGAATAAACGTTTCATACCAACGATAAATATTATTGAAAATACCAAATATTTTCTGACATCTATTTTTCATTTTTCTAATGACTGTTTATATCTGTATGTTTTGTATATAATAAGTATTAAAGTTGTTAGGAAAAAAAATATAATAACTGAAAACCTTCCATGTTTGGATTAATAACAACTATTTGTGCGCCAAAAATTAAAATTATAACGAGTAATTATATACTATAGCACTGCTTATCCGTTACATATGGTTTTTGCGTTTTACCATATAGAGAGCTAGTTTAATTAGCAGTTTTTTCAACTTTTTGTCGCTTTCGTTTATTCTTTTTGCGTACTCGTTTCTAAAAAAATACTCGACAGAAAACAGTTGAGTTATGAAGAGAGTTTTTCAAATCAGACGATAACGCGTCCATTATTAACAAATAACGAAACGGGAACGATTCGATATAATCTGGTTACGGATCCATATCTCTTATGATCGATGAAAAAGTTATTCGTTCTCTTGCAGCTTTCACGGAATGGCAACTTTGTGTAATCATTTCGGAGTTTATTCGATAACACATTTTCGATGCATTTTGTACCAGAAAAGTGATACAACGCTAAAGGTCGATTTTAATTTATGTGCAGTTATACGACAAATGAAATTAATTCTTTCAAAGCGAATTACATCGAGCCGGATTACGGAAACTCATAAGTTTATATAGCAAAGACGAAAAATAAGGCTTCGCGTCGAAGCCCTTTCCATCAAGTGCGCACGTACCCGAACGCTCAATTGCCGTCAGTGACATCATCGAGTGACATTTTAACGTAAAATTGTTCGATATAAATCACAATTTTGACTTATTAATCGTGACTCCGTCGTGCCCTAGATTCCGTCAAAGATCGCAATTATCGGAAACATAATACGACCTTGAAGGAAACAAGCACAGTCCCGACGCCGATAGACTCGCTCGCGTGCATTTAAGGTACACTCGACTTCTGTGCCGCAATTGAGATTCCCCAGAATCGAGGCGTATCAAAAGGGCGAATGAGCTCTCGAGAAAATAGCTCGAATTCCGAGATAAATATTTATTCTCGATCCACTTGGCGTATCTCGCGACTAATTGCCATTCCCGCTGGTCGTCCTCATTTTTTCAGAAAGAAAAGAAATGGAACGTTTACGAAAAGAAATCTCGATTGACTCGTACGAGATCGATTTTCATCGGTGGCGGATAAATTTGCTCCCGCAATTACCGAAATTACGGTGTAAAAGTTTCTTACCCAACGGTCACGTCAAAGATGTTGCTGCCAACGGAACTCGACACGGCCATGTCGCCGAAGCCTTTGCGAGCTACTATCACACTCGTGATTAGATCGGGAATGCTCGTGCCAGCCGCTAGGAAGGTCAGGCCCATCACCTCCGGCGGTATGCTCACCGTGTCGCCGGCCACGTTCGCCCACCAGACCATCAGGTACGAGTAAGCGGCTATCCAGAAAATCGAGCCGATGAAGGTTACCGCGAAGAATTTCTTCCCTGAAAAAAAAAAAAAACGAGAACGATATCGATTGGTGGCGAGTTAATATTCCCATTTACGATTGACCTTTGAACTTCGCCGTCCCGTCGATATATTTGCCGGCGTGTGTACAAACAGACACGCATTGTCGGTCCGCGTCATCCAATTTCGTTCCCGTAACGGAATTCCAATTTTGCGCACTGCGCGATATTTTTTTCAGTTCGATTCTCGCGCCGGGTAATTCGACTTGAAATCATTTTAACGCGCGTCATCAGTGCGAATTTCTACGCATCGGCGTTACAAACGCGTCGTGTGTGAGTGCATCGAATTGCCGTAAAATAGTACGGCGAGCTTGATAACCGAATTACGAAGGCACTTTATTAAGCAGTTAATCACGTCGACCAACATGCCTCGTATCAAACGGCCCGGAAACTCGACGGAATAATATTTCACGTCGACGCAGCGCGCGGAGCGGGTCGAGAAAAATCGCATATTCATGTAGGCCAGGATGAAAAAAAGAGATATCATTTTTCGCGGCAAAATTTCATCCGTAATCTTATTTCGCTGAATGATGTTTCTAATTACGCTCCGAGAATTAATAATATCGAGCGGAGAGCGACTAATCCGATAATCCAATTTCAATGATCGACCGGGTTCTCGGGGATTTCAATTTTTCGAGCACACTGGACCCGATATAGCCAACGCGCGGGACGTAGGAGAGTAAAATGGCGCGGACGGCAGGAAATCGGAATTTTTAGGAAATCCTGCTCCCGTGGGAGTATGCGCCAATGATGCTCGCCAGTATGTACCGGAAGAATACAGGCTTTGTGTCACGCAAAAAACGAGCGAGAGAGAAAGAGATGGTACGACGGCACGAGGGGAGAGAGAAAATTGGAAAGCCGGGCTTTATACTCGGGAAGAATATTCTTCGCCTATTGCCGACGCCCGGCTAAAATCTACTCTCTCGCTCTTTCGTTTACTCGTTCTCGGACCGGTAATGCGTTATTTAACTTTTTTATACACTCCTCGGAACAATTAGAGAGACGCGAGTAAACGCAAAGTTTGCTCAACAAAACGAACAACTTTTCATTTAGTCTTTTCCGTAACGACTTTACAGTTTGATAATTATTTACTTTGCATTAGCGGTTATATAATGTGGTATATCGTCAATGCGATGTTCGTCGACGTCGCGTACTGAAAAGAGCTTTAATCGCTACGTGTAATTAATTTAACGCGCTTGGATTTGAATCGATCGTTAGTTATACGGTCTACGACCGAAATTATCGCAGGGTTGAAAAATTGAGTGCACGATGATTCAGTACATTTCGCAGTTTGATTCCCAACGTGGGCGGTTAATGCTCTGCGGTTCGATTCTCGCGATTCAATGTACATTGGGTGGTAACCGTATACGCTATTAGAACGCATCGAAATATACAACTTCTCGCGCGGTAGCTGAATTCCACATGTCGCTGTCGTAAACTTTTAGAGACAGATTTTTCAGTAAAATACTGGATCGAAGAAAATCTGCACACCGAAAGTAAAATTTATTCCGAGAATTACGTATTTTAATATAATCGGAATATTTTTTCGTAAATATTCAATTTATTGTTAAAGAATTCATACGAAATATTTCTTCTCGGAATTACACGGAAGGAAATCGAACGAGGAACGTGTACGCCAATTTTATCTTGAAATCAATACCATCGAGATGCATCAGATCGTGGGAGGGTGCGAGCATTGTTGCATTGTCGAGACGGCACTTAGCGTTGTCGGGGAAGGAGTATAGGTGGGTTCATATTAATTGCATTTCATACGGATGGAATTGGCATAGCGTCTCTCGTGGCTCGCGTTGTTTTGAACAATCGGCCTG
>NCVS01002390.1:22173-71156 GCA_003055095.1 Goniozus legneri
CCTCTCCCTTCGTAGTCATCGCTGATTGAAAATTACGGTGTCAATATCATCTTTCATTGGGCCATTGTGTTGGAGCATTGAAATACGGGCCGTTAATAGGGCCGAGATAATGCAGCACGAGTCTCTGATTGATGATGATTTCGTGAAAACGGTTTCGAATGACATCGCCCCTCTCGCAGGAGTTCTCGAATGCCGATACCGTATAAGTGTATCGCGTGCGGCAATTTCACGCGGAAAAGGCTCGTAATTGCGTTACTCCCTCTTCCTTTTTTTTTCGTATCAACGCTGGCTATCAATTTCGTTGTTGTCGAAAGCTCCACGCGTGTACTTTAACAACTGCGAGGAACGATTCGTACGTTGGTGTCGAATTCGCATTCGTTGAGAGCGAGAGTGAAAGCGAATTCGCATTATTTTGTTAATCGTGTCAATTTTATTTTCGTACGCGCTGATATAATACACAGCCATCTTTGTTTTTGCTGCTTTTGAAAACTTCTCGCTTCGTTGGACACGCATGAATAATTTTCGTTGAAGTAATCCGTTGAATTAATTGAACAATCACTGTATATTCATAACAGAAAATAAATTTCAATATCTGCGTTAACGATCGAGAATCATTCAGCGAAGACGGGTAAAGATTTTTTTCGCAGTGTATTACAGTAACAAGTCATTGTTTTTAGTTAGCATTGATGGCCCCTTTGTGGAAGCGCGCGTTACTTTATTCGAAACAAGTCGAAACGAATTATCGGTATGTCGAGCAGAGTATTTCAACCAAATTTTCAAACGGGGAAATGGTTTCAGTTTACGGATCATTTTATTTGACTCTGAAAGTTAGCTACTCGTTTCGTGTTACATCTGCATAAAGCAAGGGCACTCATTCATTTCGCGTTGCTATTGTCAGATTTTCATTTCCAAATTCACATTCTACAGCGAACGCTACTGTGTTCTTCTCTATAAAACAAATGCTATGAAATCAATTAAAACTGGTATATTTGACACTGTTGGCACAATGATTTCCGGGATTACACCGATTTCGTGAATTTCACCGACTCGTTTCAGAAAGTTTATTTTTCCGCCTTCCAGCTAGCGCTGTTTTCAATTACGTAGGATGCTAAAATCTAATATGGACGAGGTAGATGTATTTCCTCGCGAAGAAATTTCCTTGAGTACGACGTTGAAATTTCATTCGGCTATGGTAACGCGAGAAGATTTACTTCCAGGAGTTGGGTTAGGTTGAAAATACGGTTGGGAAGTTGGAAATAACATTGAAAATATTTTTTTACCTCTTGGCGTTCGTGTATCTGGCAGAGTGAGCCAGAGGGGAAATACAATAGGCGCGACCAGGATGTACGTCAGTCTCTTTCTAGGGTTACTGGGCCAAGACATGTTCAATGCTTCCGGTGGTTCGTCCTCTTCGCCCTAAAAAAGAAGGAAACTCGTAAAGACGTTGAACGACGCGACCGGATTAACAAAATGATGTTAAATTTTCAATCAGTTTTCATAGCAACGATAGCTAAAATCGACTGGAAATTCTGTTTGTACGACAAATTTACTATCCGCTACATCGAGTAGTGAAATCGAACTAGCTTCTCCCAGATCGAAAAATCGATAATTACATATCAGTAGTGGAAATTCAAACACTCCGTTAGGCGTAACGTTCCGGAGATGATCGTTTCGAGCGATATAGCAACGTTATTCGATCATATGCGTGAATTAATGGATGACGAAAAAAAAGCACAGACCGCAAAACGCACGTACCGAAAAATTAGTACGGTGTGAATTTCATTCGTAGTACAGCGTCATCGTCTGCAGCATTGACCCAGATCTCCCATTCAAAATGAAAAGGGCCCAACCCGCTCATTTGAGGCGTTAAAGCGGATCTGGCGCATTCGCGCTGGGCGGACGAACGAACGCGACGCGACGGCTAATATCGGCCCGAAAAGCCTCGGGAATACTAATTTTCAGCCCGCTCTTTTGAGGTCTATAGTAAACCGTCTCGTCGATTAATGTCGCTCCGTGCACGCTCCGATGGATTATCCGCCTCGACTTAATTTCTGATTTATCGCCCTCTCGATTTGCGTATCCTCGGCAAGAATTTCAGAAGGCGAAAATTTGTACGAAACCGATGTGATACTCGTTTGGAGAACGATTATATCGTACTGGATGGAAAAGACTAATTCAAAAGTCGAAATTTTAATTTTTGCCCAAAACGGATTTGACTTAATTGGAAAATGTATAACTACCGCCGATGAATCTCGACATGCGATAAATGGTATTGAATTTCCTTATATTAGAATTCGATGATTTCGTAACCGCGATTATTTGCCCGCAATTAAAAAACAATAAACAGGCTTCCTTGCTCACGAGATCGACTTATGTAAATCAACGGAATAAATGCATACTGATTGAAAATTTTCCTCGGGCTTCATTCATATTATTTTCCTCGCCTTTTTTCTTAACGAAATGTCGCTAGATCATAAATAACATATACCAGGTACCCATATGAAAATTTCATAGCGCGAATTGCATTTCACAGCGAATCAGAAATCGCCGGTATAAACGTGAACTTTGCGTGACGAGATAGGTGCGTGAAACTTGTATCGTGAGTGAGTTGTACTTCAACTAGCTTCGTTTTCTTCGAGCCTCTATTTTCAAAAATATAACCGTTCTTTTCTACAACTTTCTCTATGAAAACTCTTTTGGCTGCTGCGATTATTTAGGCACTCGATAGGCTCGTTAACGGCCACGACTCTTTGTCGTTTGGAAGGCACTCTCCCTTGGTGCGTTTAAAGATAAAAAAAAAAAAAAACAGTCGAGTCCAGGTAGGTCTAACCTAGGTAATACATAAAATATTACCGATTCTATGCCGGCGTCGAGACCGGACGCGATGCCTCCGTTAGGGAGCTCCTGAATGCCGGCGGTCGTGCCGGCCGTGGTGGTAGCGGTGGTGGTAGTCGTAGTGGCCGTGCCCTGAGAGCTCTGCTGCAGCTGTAGCGTCGTCTCCCTCGAGGCGGCGCTCGTGTAGTGGGCGGCGGTCGACGTGGCGGCGCCGTTGTGCGGCCTCGTGGCGTCCAGTAGCACCTTCAGCGACGCTATCGCGTGTAATTGAGTCGCCTTCTCGTCCACCTTACCTGCAACGGGTTCGCGTCGGATGCTGAAGTTAATTCGCGTTAGTCTTCGCCCAACGAACAACACTCGAGAATAAAAAGCAACTGAAACGTCAGCGAGCTACGTAACTAAAAAAACTTTGGTTTCCTCGATTCCTGAAATTCCAAGAATATATCGTAGATGGTACATTTTGAAACAGCAAGACTGCGTTTTCTCTGGTTGAGTATTCCGCCGTGAGGTTGGTTTACGGGACGATAATGTTTTCTAAATAGCTTTACAGGCTCGTCGATCGTACGCGTTTAAGTATCTCGGATTCGGCCCGAGGAAATTGGATTATTTCAATCGGATAACGTTACGCATGAACGGAGCCGCATAAGAGAGATGAATGTTTCGTAACGACAAGAAGGGCATTAGCGGCTTTGCCGATACGTGTTAGCGCTATACGAGAAACCCGGCATTACCAAGATTCAACTTTAACTCGTACCTCCTTCGTGCCCTTTCCCGTTTCGTCAGATTTCGTCTTATAATGCGATCGTATGCGATTATTTAAATTTCCCGTTGAGTCGGCGATAACCGCGACAGCTTGTGTGCAAATTGTCTCGCTCTCTATGCATGAATGTGAAAATAGAAATTGATACTAGTTTGGTAGAGCGCTCTTCCTCTATCTATATCGTAACCGCTTGTATCTATAGGCCCGAGGATATAAGTACACACGTGTGTGTGTAACGTGTATCGAGTCCACGACCGCGAATCATGCATAAAATAATGGAGAACGCGAACGGTGATCACCAGATTGGCCGAGAGTTTGGATTATTTACCTTTCGAGAGTCGATCCGAGCGAAAATTTGTTGCAGGTGCGAGTTAAAACCCTGTTCAATTTTTCACGACTCGAGCGAACTTTGATTAGGAATATCGTGCTTTTTGTACTAGCGGATTATATTATATCGAATAAAACTGGGGCAAAGTACGGAGCGCAATGGTTTGCGCTTTCAACTTCGAATTAGGTTCAGGGTTTCAACGGTATTTAAGACGTCTATATTACAAGAATTATTTATATTCCGATTCACTGTTATTATCGTTTATTTTTATTCTGGATTTTCCCATTTACGAAACAATATTCGGTGAATCAAATCGAAATATGCAATACGGGCGCGTTTATTCGAAATCAATTCACAGCCGATTCAGACCGCATCGTTTGCGACACGTGCGACGTGAGCCAAACGAGCGTCCGCTAATTCGTAGTTTACCGACGGCGCCGTTTCCCGGTCTGCGTCGAATTGCGAGTCAATCGGCGCCCAGTGCCAGTTTTGCCGGATGAGAGGGGAAAAATCGACCGAGGCCCGGGCCTTTATTCCTCTCTTTCCGAGCGGTGAAATACAAAGAGGTAGTCAACGAGGTCGGGGCGAAGAGGCGGTACGCCACCCCATTCCGCAATTTCGTCCACTTACGTTTTTTTTACTCGGAGTTCGCAAGAAAACGAGGAGGAGAACGGGGACGGGGCTCGAGTGACACGAGTGCGAGAGATGAAAACTCGAGCGCGGAGGTTGACGAGAAACGAGTGAGTCGGTCGGAAAGAAACTGTATAAATTTCATTCAATTACAAATGAATCTCGTTTGACCGTCAACGAAAACGAGAAAAAAATCTCTGTGTATGAGGGTTGATTGAATTATTTATACTTCCTCGTTGGGGAGCAAAAACGGCGAGTATCGCTACATCGTTCCCGTAATATTCTCCAACTGCGAGGGGCGAAATAAAGCTGAAGATTCTAGCATTGATTGCGCCGCGAGAGAGTAGAAAATTAAATGAAACGGAAAGAAACTCGTTACTTTACTCCTATTTTAATTTATCTCACAGGAGTGAGCGAAGAAAAACGGAGGACGAGAGAAGAAAAATATCGCGTCTGGCTATGTTCCGACTTTAATCGGTTATCCGTTAGCGAGAGGAGAGCGAAGCGAGTCGCGAGGGCAGCCCCGGAATATCGAAATTGAACGAGAAGTATAGAAGGGGCGCGAACTTGGTGCTCCGCTAGACAGGAGAGGAAGCCGATGCAAAGAGCGCACGCCCCGGGGGAGTTGAAAATTCGTAAACGCGGCTAGTCAAAGAGCGAGTGTTACGCTCTATACATTCTTCGGTTGGTTTCTATCGAAAACTTGGCGAGCCTTTCACCGGTGTCGATTAAACAATAAAGAAACAATATCGGCAACGTTGATTCGCTCGTGTCGCTGTAGTAAAGAAAGTTTTACGTTTTCGAACGGATGTCTCTTGTCTGTTCGGTAAAACGATCGTTTGATTTGTAAGAGATTTTAAAATAATTTTAGCAAGAAAAAACAAGAATATTACTAGGAATTTATTTTAGAGAGAAAACTAATTACCGATATAATTTTTAACGCCGTTTACAGCAGAAATAGCGAGCGTTAATGACGAGGTAACAATCGACCTCCTCGCGTTTGCGTACACAGAGCGCAGGTACGTAAGTTGCCGAGTATTACCTAACACCTACACCAGCGACTTTAAATGATAGTAATAGAGGTGGAAAATGCGTCCCCAATTGTGCCGTATAAAGACTGCGCCGAGTATGTAACAATCGTTGTCAGGAATAATAATGAAAAGCTCGCCCCATTGTGTCCGAGGAACGGTGTGATGCCGGCAAAAGCAAACACTTGCATACAAAAGGCATAACAGCCGTTAATGTATATTTTTACATTTCACCTTTCTTCTCATACGTATAGAGGAAAAAAAATGAACGAAAGAGCGAGAAGGAGCAGAGAGAAAGTGAAAATAATGCAACTCCGATGTTACCGATAACATAATTTCATCGCCAATACGCGGTATTCAGCTGGAATTCGAAAAATGAAAATGAATTTCCGATTTCTGACTACAATTACGCAACAGCGGGAGTTCTCCTTCGGTTTTAATCAACGAGAATTTTGTGTGCATTTTATTTAGATAACGAAATGCCGATAAACGCTCGAGTGCCGAACCATTTATCAGCTCGCTCGCAGTCCACATCGAGACGATCGATAGCGATATAGACCGTTCCTTTTTTGTTAATTGCGCGTGCAGGGGAAGGACGAATCTCGGTTGCACGAAAGGGTCTGGCGTGGTATCCGGTGTCACGTATAATGCAGAAGCCTTACGCCGACATTGATCGATAACTCTCTGCGAATATTGGTTTCTCAACAGTTCCGAAATTTTCTTCAGTTTCGGAAGCATTCGCCTAGCCTTGGAAATGCGTGTCTTTGGTTTTACCTCAATTTGTGTACAACGCGACCGCGAGCTACGGTTGGCGCGTATCCGTGTATCGGTAAAATTACAAATTCGGTCCATCAGCCGTGGCTGCTTCAGAATTTCGATGCTTTTCCCTCCCCGCGTCCCAACCTTGCCGATATCTCTTTGACGTTTTTTTTCCGGAGTAGGCAGTTTCTCTCTCCGGCGCGCGGCGAAATGAAACAACGCGAGGAACAATGCGCGCCAATTTTAGTTCGTCCCCTCGTGCGTCACGAGAGAACTGAAAGCAGACTAAAAGTATATAAACCGAGCTTCGATTAGAGCCGTCGATCGAACACGAAAACTACTCGTTCGAATATCTCTACGGAGTTCGAATATGCTATAGTTGGCTAGCGAATGCAATCGTATTTTCGTTCTTTCTCCGTTCGCTATTTCCGTTGTCGAAAACTGCGTCGAACCGCGGAGAATTGAGTTACACGCCATCAAAGACGCCGTGATGATGTATTTAACGAAAATTGCAAACGAATTAGCCAATAATAAGGCCTAATTCGGTAATATTATCCCCCGGAGAACGTAAAGCGCAGTCGCTAAGGTAAATGATCTATATACTCCCCCCCCCCCCCCCCCTCCCTCCCTGGAAAATACTCGACGTCACGAGATACATATACCAACTGAATATTTTTTTTTAAACCGAGCGAACTCCGTATGTAGAGGAGTCGAGAGATAGAGAGAGATCTCGTTATTTCGATTTCACACGCGTTCTGGAATATAACGAGAAGGGTGGTTTCTCCTGGGATGAGTGAGTGGAAAATTTTTCGCCGCGCTGCGAGACCGGTCGAAGAGGGAGGGAAAATATATAATTGAGAAGATTTAATTATCTTAATGAACCCACCAGAATAACGTATTAGCGGAGCGTGGAGATCGCGATGGAGAATGAACGGCATAAAAACCGGATGAAGTGGAGTAATAACTGGAGTTATCTATCATCGAATATCAATGACAACCTATTCTCCTTTTTTCCCCGATAGAAATCGAGAATCCACCTTCTGACCCGATATCCCGATTTTTGTCCGATGAGACGCATCCATTTACGCATTGTCTCGCTTTTTATCATTGTTCCTCTTTATTCTCCTCGTCGATCAATTTATATCTATACCTCACTAGGAAAATAATAGGAAGCGAAAGAGAGAGAGAGAGAGAGAGAGAGAGAGAGAGAGAGAACAACGGATAGAAGAGATAGAAGAGGAGAGATAGATATCAAAGGGGGTACAGGAAAAATAACCGATGGATCACAATTAAAGCTCGGCGACTAATTGCCGGCGAAAAATAGTAAATGGGTGCTCTCGCGAGTTCTCCCGCGAGTGCAACCGAGACACAGAAACGCGTGCACGGGGCTGAAGAGCGGCGAGGTTTTAGAGGAAGAGAAAAGGAAGCCGAGCGCCAAGTGTAGATTCGCTAGTTACGATCGATATCCCGACGCGGGGGGTTTCTAGGTCAGGGTCCCGATACACGCTCGCCACCGGCACTCGCGGCGCCCATCCCCTCCCCGTCGACCCCCGACTACGAGGGATGTACTCAAAACGCGTCCGCAAATCCATTCGCAAGCCGCAATGCCCTGTCGTGGCGCCCCGAGCTTGCCTGTCTTTCTTCCATTTTTTTCCCTTCGCTTTTCATTTTCCCTCCCTTCTCGTCTCCGCTTCTATTTTTGTTTCTCTCTTTCATGGTTGCCGAGAATGTCAAAAAAGTGGAGAGTCAGCGATCACAGTCAAGAGAAACTCGACATGGAGAGAGCTTTTCTTTAAAAATTACAGTAGCAGTCGCTACGAAATTCAGAGTGTTGTCTGTAAGGTTAGACAAAAATGGCAAAATTATATCAATTATCGTTACTCCGAGAAATATCGCTGTGGCAGCTCATCGTGTTACGTCAAGGGCAAAAGATTGGGTATCTCTAGAGGAGTTTTAGTTTCTCTTTTTTTCTCCATTTTTTCCTTCTAAAGCGATCCGGCGAGAAGAGAAATTTCGATCGAGTTTAACGGTGACGAGGGGACGGATGAAATTTTTATGTCGCGCTGGAGCGCACGAGAATGCAATCACGTATAGCGTGTAGCCCGTATCGTTCTTGTAATCCGTACTTAATCTATCAATTTCAGCAACGAAGGCAAAAGGGTAGTCGGCGGATGTTTTGAAAATAATAACAGATGTTACGTGGCTCGTAAAAAAACGTATCTGACATTTTTAGAGAGGACGAGGAGGGGTTGATATCGATGTAACAGTTGTTCGCCAAGTGAGCGTCGTTTGACGAATCGATGAATCGATTTTGCAGAAGTGGCTTCTCGTACGACTTTCATCAACCCCATGCTGTTATTTTAATTATATACACGAACGCGGGTGGCGTTCGTAAGTCGACTCGGACTCGACTGCATTATCGATCCGTATGGAGTCTCGCTACCGCGTGGCGAAGGGAGCATGAAAACCCCAGCCGGTTTGAAAAAGGAGACAATTTATGAAAACACGAGACGGAGAATCGCGCGAAGATGACCGTCGCTGGTTCTCCCGAACCGAAATCGGAAAATTCATTGGAAGCTTACCAAGATCGTTGCGAGCGACAAATTAAGAGCTCGTTTCCACGTCCTCGTATTTCTACGTCTCTACTGAGCGTAATTCATTTCGCGGCGACCAAATACGCGGATAGGAATTAACAGATCGTAGAACACACGCTCGTTCTGGCAAAGAAGGTACGGTTCGAGATAATTAAATTGGAGCTCGGAAGAATGATATTAATTGAACGACTTTCATTGTTATGCGTGAGTTTTTCGAGAGTAGATTCTAATTTTCAAAAGTATAGTATACGCGAGTGAGCGTCATCTCGGTACTTTTCAGTAATAACTGGCATGTTCGATATTCGACTTGCATTAAACAATAGTAACAAGTTATTTTGAGAAACTATTACTTTAATTATATCGACACGTGAAATTCACGAAGAGTAGCGAAACTGAATTTATTCGGCAGTAGATACCGATGTCCATTAACTGCAATACGGCCGCACGAAGAAATTCATTAAATTTGTGGTCATCTGTCTCCCCATTGTTATCGCGTGACCTGACCTATTTATACAACCGTTGAAGCGGCCTCTCGCGTCGGGGGTAACACAGTTCTCGAAATCAATTTAACATCGAGATTACCGGGTTACCGTAGGATTAAGATTTTCATCACACTCTTGCCAGCCATTTCGTGATTTCTGTCCTTATTATTCTTCTTGTGAGTATACAATGACGTGCTCGTGGCAATTTAATTTACGCGAATCCGTGTATTCTTCATCATCAACAGCGACGAAGCAAATTACTTCGACACCAAGATATGGCCACTGGTTGGAATATTTCGACGTCTCCCCGAAACAAAATTTCTCTACTAACGATATTTACAAGTCGGCGATGCTTGTCTCGAAAGAAAATTTATTCTTTTGCCTTTGTAATTTTTTACGATTATCGAAAGGACACGATAATTCAAACGAAACGGGAGCGAGTAAAACATCGACAGATTTACGGATGAGAACGCATAGGTTTGGGGATCAATGACAGCCTCCTATATTTCATACATGTGTCAGGGGGCACAGTCGCGTTTTCAAGGTCATACCGTTCCGGAGCCACGTACGGATCGTAAAAGCCAGCGGCTTTTCTACTTGGAATCGCTCGGCCAGTCGTTTTCATTCTGATCGGCACTAGTGTGTGCATGCACGCGCGAATGTGTGTAGGAGGAGGAAGGTAAAATCCTATTCAGCGTGACTTCGTGCCTCGCGACTTCTCACACGGCTCATTCCACGACCGTGTAAGCACCATTGACGCGAGCTTTATTGGACATTTGTGCATCGCGTGTGAGACATCTCGCGAAAAGGCATTCTATACTGTTCATTTTTTACGGTACTCGTCAAACGGAGAGAAAGAGACGCAAGTAAAATTTAAGATTTCGACATGAATGAATATTTTGAAAAAGTGTTAAACAGCACTGAATATCAATTATCGCCTAGAAATTTCTAATATACATACTATAGTCGTGATACAACGAGAAAATGAACTAGCTTTTGTTTACGGTAGTTGGGTCAAGGCAGAATATGCAAGTTAATTTTAACTATTGATTTTATCGGTCATCGGAAGTCTGAAAATATTTTTGTGTTACCGAAACCTTTTATTCTTGAGTGAGGAATTATTATGCATGCAAACGTCGGGGGAAGAAACTCAGAGGTGCGGTATCGGTAGCTATTATTGCAACCGACTGATTGGAAATTGAAAAGTTGGATTTCCTCACCGATTTTTTGATAAGACTCGTCTTTCCTCTCTCGATCAGAAGTAATTTTTAATTATCTATAAGAGGATAATCGACGAGACCAAGAACGCAAAAACAATTATATTAAACGCTTGAAAAAATCTTATCGACTCGAAATCGATATCCCAAAGGATGAACCTCGACAACCGATCACTCGAATTCGGCACGGTGTTCGCGTCACTTTGTCCTATAAAACCCTCATAAATCCACGCGAGCGAGAATCTGCGAGAACGCGAGATAGCCGTGCGCTGCAGTGGAAAAAATTTGTCTTTTATTTACGCGAATTCAGCTCGAGCCGGTACGCAGAATCGATTCGTTATCGACCAATAGTCGCACCACGCTCGCCGAGGATGGTACGGTAGATTTCGGTCGTGCGAATACGAGCCGGCCGTGAAATGGCGTGCCGTAATTGCGCCGTCGTAACCGAGAATGCCCGCGGGACGGAATTCCGTGGTCGTTGTCATTAATTTCAGCGGGGGACACAAAACGACGTGATCCCTCAAAGTCCGTGCGGAGCTTTGGTCTCGAGAGCGACGGGTCGAAATGTAATTAGTATACCAACGTTTATTTTCGTATTTCGTAATGGTAAATTCTTCGTTTTTCTGTAAAAAGAATTATCTTCGAGACTCGTCGATCATTTAGTTTCAAGATAAATATGAATATCGAGGATAAAAAAATAATAAATAAATCGTAACTTATTATTCTCGAATACATCATAAACTTATATAAATAATTATAAAAAAATGTTACTAATTTTTCAACAAACTACTTCAACTCTCAACAGTCTACTCTTTTTATAACTACAACTCGCTACTGTAAATGTCACTAGTAATTGATACAACAAATTTTTATCATGCATATAACAATTTTATGTTCGATATCGTGCGTCTCTTATTCGCCGTATTTTCCAAGAGCGAAATTTTTTACGAGCCAGCGTTAAACGGCTTGTAACAACGATGAATTTTTTTTCCCCCAGTCTGAAAATTTTGTGTAATTATCAGGAGATCTTCTAAAAGCTTCAAGGATGCCGCACTTCAACACGGAAACGAAAAGTTTCTCGAGTACTCGGCTAAGAAGTAAAACGTCAATCGATGGTTCACGAACTATGCTTAATATTTGAAGACACTTTCCAAGTATGTATTATCGTGATTCTTTGAAAATTAGCAGATCGCGGACAGCGAGCCGTGAAAATGTTGCCCCGTGTACCGCTTAGGGTGATCGCGCGCGAGCAACGTAAATAAGAACGGATTTCTATTAATAGCGAGTTCGATCGTGTATAGGCATCTTTAAATATAACTTCGTGTCAATAGCTTTTCTTCCTACTGAATGTGTCGTCTTTTGTTTACCTACTTAGACAAGAAAAATATGTTTACGATAATATCGCGCATTTTCATAACTAGAACGTTATATAAAATGATATTATCTTAATTTTCTAAAGTTACACTATTGTGACGAAAGTATGTCCTACTTCTGTTCTAGATTTTTTACACATGAAAATATGTGCTCTTTCTTTCACGCACGAACAAAGTCAAGTCACCGTATGGCGCAGGTTGGTATGTGCTTCCTCCACATACGTTGACAATAAACTCACGATTCGCTGAAAACTTGAATGAATCTTGTAATAAAATGCAGCGTGCCATGCAGCTATGCTTCGGCGAAAGCTCCTTCTCTTTCGATCAAAAATCAAAAGTGAAAGTAATATTTGTTATATACAAACAAAAAGTGCTTTTTTTCTTTGTCGAAAACGAGCAGAAGACAGCTAAAAGTATTTAAAGTTATTTCAATAGAAAACTCCATTAAAAGTAACCGAGAAGAGTAATAAAAATGATTGACCGATACTACTGAAATTTTGATACAAGTGTCCCCATGTAAACCAAATATAATAGCAATTCGACTTTTATCTTTATTCAGTTTGTCTACTTCGTTTTTATCTTATCATAGAAAGATACCGTCGTTGTCTTAGACTCGACAAAAACATCAGTACCGATTACAGGTAACTGCGGGGCGATAAAAAAGAAAATAAATTCCGACGAGGTCCGACCACGGAGGGTGAGATATCGTCGGGGCGAGAAGGGGGCAAATAACAGCGTGCTATTAAGCTCGGCTAAGCGGCAAGCGAGAGTGATAGAGTGTGGAGTTGGTATACCGGCGCGGGACTGACCGTCGTGGAGCGGGTCGATCGTGTGTATCATGAGCTGTAGGAGACCGTGGCGGAACTTGGCGTGGCTCTCGCGACCCGGGTGACCGGAGGAGCCCCCATGGCCGCCCTGGTCGCAGCCCTGTCCTGTGCCGACGGCGCCGCTACTGCTGCCACCCCTGCTGCTGCATCCGGCCTCGCCGGCCGCCGGTATTCCGCTGCTCCCGCACGCCCCCGAAACACCGCCCACGCTCGTCTCGCTACTATTAGTGGCGTTCGGATGCTGCTGGAACATAAATCAGTCCCCGTTTGAGTCCAAAACGAGAGATACACGCGACTCGGGATGCGAATTCATGCGTGCGAGAGAAGCTCGTCGAGTCTGGCGCCTCGCCATTCTCGACGGGGAGCGCGCGAGGACCTTCGCGCGACTCGCGGGGATTCGAACTTGCGGACATTTACCGATGCGCGATGTGCTTTAATCGCGCGTTGAGGTATTACCCTCGCGCTGTCTTACTCCAGTGGCCGCGTTCGATTTATCGCGGATATACTTCACTTTGCTGCAATTTTTTTATGTAGTTTACGGTATAGACTGATGGACTGCTCATTTATTATTCGTTATCGCTGCGACTCTAAGTGGTCTGGAGTATGTATAATGTACCGAGCAAATACATTACGATGTTCTCTATTTGAAAATTAAAGTGTATAGTAATTCGCAATTTAATGCAGAAACGCTTGCATATCGAATTTGCGAATATGTAGCGTTTCTTAGTTGTATTGATAATGTTTCCCTGACATTTTTGATAGTCGCGGCACACCCTACTCGCTCGATGGGCTGAAATTGATCGAGCGGGTGATGTATTACGATGCGCTGATTTAGACGGGTAACCCCGGAGACGGAGATTTCGCTGGACAGTCTGCGGGTGTTGCTTCTGTCATCGTGTTTAGGAAATTCCAATAACGAACTTTAACTGTACGCATGGAGTGACAAAAAATATTATTCGCGAATTTCACAAAAAAATGAGAGGAACGCTAGTCGATACAGTTTACTTTGAAAAAACGTGTTTTATTAAAAATTTTTGAGCGTTCCTCTAACCGCTTTCAGTTGTATGTTTTCATCAAAACTTTGACGATAATCTAACGTTGAACATGTAACTACATTCGATGAATACCGGTAGAATACGAATTTACGTTGAGCGAGTATTGTGAAATCGGAGATCGGAGACTGAGACTCGCACAGTGTAGTCTGAAATTCACTAGGAACTGCCTCGTCGAGATAGGTACGTATATCTCGTCGTTCCTATTGCGGGTTAATGAACTTTCTAATTAGCGGGATTCTATGTATGACTACCGGGCCCGCGTACTTCCCGATTCGAGTTTCCACCTGTCTGTCTGCATTATAACGTACGTAGAATGGGGTAATTCACAACAGAGGATAACGTAGTCCGTGAGGTCTCGCGATTCCGCACCGCTAATGAAGATTCCTAGTTATTTACGACTGGGAATTACAGCGTCTATCCGCTCATCGGTGTGTAGTGGTGATACAATTATCCGAATCGCCGTAACCGGAAAAAAAGTAACGCGCAACTAATAACGCCGATGAAATATGCACTCGAACGGTTGGATTCCGGCGTCACACGTTAGTCAGCCGTCTCGCGTTAGAAACCAACACCTATCGTTCTCATGGGGCGGGAAATAAATAACTGAAAACGAGAGAGCATTGGCCGCTCCACGGCGCGCGAATTATTTAGCGCCGGTATCGCGAATGGTGAGAGAGAGAGAGAGAGAGAGCGGGCATAAACTGTTCGGGTACACACGGCGAAAAACTTTTGCCAAATTTTTATAAATTATTTGCCGTCGGTACGATACGAGATCGCGCTCGGTGAACTTGTAACCCGCGGATATGTACGTTCTTTTTATTCTACAGCTTTTCTTCCTGATAAAAAATAAAGGTTTTACGCTCGAGTGGTTTTATAGTCGATTACATCGCCTGGAAGGGAAGTTTATAAGGAAATTTA
Organism: Goniozus legneri; assembly: GCA_003055095.1. Lineage (NCBI taxonomy): Eukaryota > Metazoa > Arthropoda > Insecta > Hymenoptera > Bethylidae > Goniozus > Goniozus legneri. The sequence goes on from NCVS01002390.1 coordinate 36,980, forward strand.
TAAGGAAATTGGATGTAATGACTCTCTCTATCTCTCTCTCCCTCTCTCTTATTGAGCTTTAAAGTGCAACGAAATTAGCCTAATGAGCAATAAACGGAGTAATAATAATTAACACGTACAACTGCAATACTTGTACATTCTCTCGTGCAGTTGTACACTGTCGATTTACATTCGAATCGAAACGACACGGCAAAACTGTTCCCCTCGATATAAACCACGATAATCATAGCGGCTGATCCGAATGTTAGAGGCTCGTAGTTCCTTGGCAAAGTGCTGCGCCTGAATGCTCAATATTGTACGAAACGATGTGCTCATAGCCTGCACTTTGCCTTTCGCTGACTCGGTGGATTCGATATATTTTATCCGTTTTTCTCGAAGGAATGGGCGAAAAGGAGGAGTTGGATGGAGGGGGAGAAAAAAAAATTATAAAACGCCCATCAGGTCGGATGTCGTAAACCGATACGAGGTTTCGAGGCGAATACTGGGTCGAGTGTCGGTCGTGCAAACCCAGCCAGGCTCTCTCTCCGCAGGCCTTCCGGCACTCGTCGCCAAAAATTGCCGAAACTCTCCTACGTTTCGTTTCGACTCACCGCTCCTCCAGACACCGTTTTCTATTGACGCTTTACTCTCATGCGATACCGCGAGTATTATTACTCTGCGGAATAATAATGCTTTGGCGATAGTAACGAGTTAAGTGAGAACTAACAATTTGCTCTATTTTTTCGGATTTATTCTATAACGTTCTTCTAATTCTGTTTTTATGTACGCGTTCTCGAATTTTCTTCTGAAATTTTCTTTTACCGACAAGCGCAGTGTAAGAACATTCTCGAGGTGGAATTTTCTGATGATAATCGTATTCTGTGAACAGGTTGCTCCATCGAGAAATATAATTACTCAATTTCGATACTATTGGCCTGCGGAGGTATATTTTTTTCTATACCGTTACGATATCGAAGCCTGAAGCATTATAAAGTTTGAATATAATGTAATCAACCTTGATTACATTATTTCGATGAACCGACGCCGCTTTACGCGTGGTAACGCTGCGTGGGATAACGAGGGTCAAAATGATTGCGTTCAATTTAGAAACTCGTTAATAATTTCGTATCGTTCATCGCCCTTACAAAGCTTTTCGCATTGAAAAACAACAACTTCGAGGCTTCGTTCGAGGCTCGTCTTGAAAAGAAGATACGTGAAGACTATTAACAACTATCATTTTTATTATAACTTTGAATTTTTACGACAGAATCACGGCAGTTCATCTTCTATCATCCATATCAGTAAATGTATTTCACAACGATTACTTCGAATCTCGAAACAACTACTGATTTTTTTCTCGTTCTAATTGTAAACGCAAACGAACTTTACCTCAAAATACACGATTTTGATTGTCAACTCCCAGCGCAGAAAGTTTTAGGAATTCGTTATTCACGATTGTGGTAGTTAGCGCCACACTAAATACAATTTTAATGTCGAGGTAACTTATCTCGTTACGTCACGTCATTGACGATAACCAAAATAAGCTGAATTCGAGCCGAAACGCAATGCAAACGGTGAAAAGTTTATCAACGCGTATTCAATAAAACGGCTCAATTCAACTCGAGCGAATTTTTGTTTCGGTTGCGCGTTTGTCTGCGCGCTCCATTCGTTAATTAATCAGCAAACGCAATTTCGTAAAATACTTTAGCCCGGCCCGGTTTCCGCCACCGAGGCCGAGCGACCGATCGTTTCATGGTTAGAACGCATGGCACAATGCGATCATCGACGCGAAACTAACTTTTAGGTTCGCCAGATGTTAACCCACATTTTTCCGTCACTAGGCCGCGCATCCGTATTGCACATATATACATGCGGAGTCTCCTGGAGCATTTTCGTGACGACAACACATATTACACGCGCCTTTACGTGTCTCGTGAACATCAGCCAGCCCTGACCTTACCCCACTTTTTGCTCGTGAAAAGAGTCAAGCACACGAGCATGCATCTTCACCGAGGATGAAAAAAAAAGGAAAGAAAAAAAAACGGGAAACGCCAAAGAGAAGAAAAAGTGAAGATGGATACAAAAGGGAGAAGGACGTACGCCGATTTCCCGCGAAAGAGGAGGAAAAGCGAAATCCGCGTTGCAGTTATTTCTCGCGAATGAGTTAAAATCAACGGAAAGTCCTGAGAGTAGCGTCGAACAAAGCCGAGGAGCGAGAAACGGAAATTTGAAAGGGAGCAACAGGGATGAGGGACGATATTCGCAAAAATTTCGCGTCTGTGAGGCGAATAATAGACCGGCGGTAAAGTTCTTTGAAAGAAGTCGTCGGATGATGGAAGAGAGGAGGAAAAAAACAGGACGCGAGTGCGGAGAGTTGGCTTGTTAATTAGAGCGAGCGAGACGGAAGCTCGATAGAGGGCGGGCAACGGAGAGAGAGAGAGAGAGAGAGAGAGAGAGAGAGAGAGAGAGACAGAGAGACAGAGAGAGAGAGAGACAGAGAGAGAGAGAGAGATGGTCGTAACAGGGGGAGAAAGCTAAAAGTAGAAAATATGAAAATGAATTGTCCGACGCGGAACGAATAACACCCAGGGAAAACATCAGATGAGAATGGAAGCGTGAAGCGTCATGCCTACGCAGTGTTAAGGAATTAAATGTCAAACGAGACTACGTCAATACGAATGACTACGATTGAAAAATGAAAAATCACAGAGGAGTTACTAACGATCTTCCTGATTATTCTGGTATTACGTACGAAACGAGCATCTTCTATACAAAATCGGACATTTATTTTCTCGCTCGGGTCTTAATAGCGCGCGAGTTTAAAATTAGGAATCGTATTCTGGAAAGAAAGGAGCCTCTTATCTGCTCTCGAGAGCCTGGCTACTCTACCTGGGTGCTCGTATTCGCACGTTTCTCGCGTCTGAGTCAGCGACGTATGTGGCAGTCCTGAATAGGCGGGTGTTTATCGTCGTTGGCAATATTTCAAGTGTACAACGTTTAGGCAAATGTAGAGAGCGAGACAAACGGGAGGTGAGTTTCGAGCGCCATCTTTTTCGTTGAATTCGAATAATAGAGTTTGGTACTCGATTGTTAGTGACACCTCTCGCGAGAACTCGCTCGGTTACTCCATCAAGGCCACTTTGCATGGACCAGTCAAGCATTTTTCCACGATGATGCATGGAATTTTCAGTGAGGGGAATGAAAAGTGTTATGCAGTCCTATTGCCATTTTATGCTCAGTCGAGCGAGTTTTCTATCCCACCTTCTCTCTCTCTCTCTCGCTCTCTCTCCCTCTCACTCTCCCACTCCTCTTCTTTTTTAGAAATGAAACGCCGAATGGAACCCGGTGAAAATTATATAGCTAGTGTATACGGGGACTGAAATTTTAATCGATTCTCACACGGCAAAGTCGTTATTGAAGCGGTTGTCAATAATGCATACAAAACACAGCATGTGTGTGTGTGTGCCACGTGATGCCAACGGTTCCTGACGAATGACGTGGGAGTGACGTTGTGCGCGCCGAGTTGCGCGTTGGTGATTAAAAAAAAAGAAAAAGAAAAAATCGCTGACTATCCTTCACGTTAGCACGTGTCACGTACGAAAATTGTGTTTTTTTTTTCGACTATTGAAGATTGAAATTGAGCGCGCACTTGAATAGTATTGAATTTCGAAACAAAAATGTTGACATCGTCAAACGTAAAAGAAAATCGTTCAAAGTTGCTTTTGACTATTGTCGTTTGGTAACATTTACATCGCTAAATTATGGTTATTTTTTATTGCATTATTCCATAGATAATAAAATTTATAATCAATCGCGACTCTTTATGTCCTCTATGTGCAATAATTTACGAACGAAAAATAAAATTCACTTATCGCGAATTATTTTCACTTTTTTCTTTACTCGACCCAGTTTGACGTCCGGCGATGATGACAAATCAACGCCACGTCTAATCAATTCGGACGTTAAGTCGTCGCGAGCCGTTGGTTCCGAACAGGAAGCGATACGCGATTCGTTCGTATCGATTATTTTTTACGAAACGAGAGTTCGATAAATACTCGACGTATTCGCCACGTTCGTGGCGTATTCGTCGGGTACACGACACTCGGTGGATTTTGTAAACGAATGTTGCATTTGGGGGGAAAAAAAGTTCCTGGCAACTGTTGGCCAGGCGACATCTGGACGCAGCGTCGTTTATCCATCGATTATCGAAACACCGAGAGCATTATCGATTATCCGGGTTAATTCCATAACAATCGCCTTTGTTCGCGGTAATTTTCCGCGAATCGAGATTTTACGACGAGGACGAGTTTACGAAGAAAGCACGCTCGCCGACAATTACGACATGCCCGCGATGAAAATATATTTCCTCTCGGAGTCGGTTCACTAACGTTTTCTTTTCATCGGACGGCGATTATTTATCGGCTCTCACGAAGCCGTCCCGTCTTCGTGTCTTCTCCTACGTCCGACCCGTTGTCTCGTATTTTTCTTTTCCGCGGAGTTTTACCGTCCTTTATCGTGGGCTCAACTGCACCTGGAGACCCGTTTCGTTTAATTACGTCTCACGCGCTGCCCACACCTCCCCTGCTCTAAGTAATTTCTCCCTTGGCAACTTCCGACGCGACGTCGCGTTGACTGCGCGATCTTATTTTGACGATTGGCCAACCGCGCCGGGACCGAAATTGAATACCAATTGCTCTCGGTATTCGTACAATGGAGTTTCGGACGTAAATATGTTTTGTCAATTGCAAACAGAGGAACCAAACAGAATAGCGTGAAATTTAATTTCTCCAATTATCCTCGTGGAAGGTTTTTTTTTCCGCGGATTTTGTCAACGCTGTTTCGACAGGATTGTATTTTTGGCGAATTCTGATCGATTTGCGTACAACTGGGCTTTACGGAAAAATACTTTATCGAAATCGATAAGCTACGATTAGATGACTTTAACTGCTGGCCCAGTTTACGACCCGCTTTAGAACGATTGTGAAGACCATCGCGTAAAATGGAGGACACGTTTGAGTGTAATTGATTCGAAGGTGAGACAGCTGCTAGCTCGGCCTGTCCTCTCCCTAGATATTGGATTTTCTTTCGAAATTGTCTATGTACATGTGACTCGGCTGATATCGTAAATCACATTTCACGGACATTAAAAAATATTCGTATCGTTCTTATTCAAAGTTGGAAATCTTTGACGAATGAATAAAGTTCAATGAGCATTCCGTCAGACGTATCATTGAGTAAAGGTGCGGCAAAGTTACGCGTATATGGCCCCGTGCGTGCGCAGCTGTACAAGAGTCTGGCGAAGAACGCGAAAATGAATCAGGCCGTTTAGAATTTATCATCGACGATTCAAAGTTCGCCCCAGTTGCCGGCGCGTGTTATAGGTATCCATGGCCCAATTTCGTAAAACTCCTTCGCGCGCTAGCTACCTCGAGCTGCTTTATTTACGACCGAGGAACTTCCTCTCGAGGAGTCAGCCACGGTAACTCGCTTTATTTTTCGAGCGCATAGCCGTGATCGATCTTTACGGTCGTTTACTTTTTTCCGTTGTATTCTCGAAATTCTCGAGCATTTCGGCAGCACTGATTTCGAAAATGACTCTCGTCGCTATAGACGAATGAGTAGTAAGAGAAGCAAAAATTACCACGGGTAAACGATCAAGCACGATTGATTAATGTACGTGATAATAGAGTACATATTTAAGAATAATAAAACCAGATTGATCTCGTTTCGATGGGAAAAAACATTAAAATTGTTCGAATCGCATGTATGAACTTCGTCTCGTTTGTAGCAGTGTTGAATTGTACACAGTAAAGCTTCTTCAAGACAGCGTGACAGATATTTCCATAACCACCGAAAGCGTAATTAGTTTTGAAATTACGAACATACCTTGCTCGGTACCAAATTGAGTGTACGTACGTGTGAAAATTTGCCCGCGCTTATACTCCGAGGTATATCCGGCTTGTCTTTACAAGGTGCTCGGAAGAAAACGGGGTTGAGTGCGCACACGTGGGAGTCTATGGAGGGGGTTGAGGGGGGGGGGGGGTTAAAAAGGTTACCACGAGTTGACTCTCTTGCGGATAGAGGCTCGCTCGTGTCGTTGCATCCCGGAGGAAGTGCGCCTGATGAGAGAGCGATAGATCATGATGGCTGTTCGGCTTGGAGGTTGCGAAACATGCCAGTGTGTATCTACAAGTTTATTGAGCAACCCGAGTCAAAAAATAATTCCCTGTTTTAATCTGAATACAGGTCACTGATTTCGTCCCAAGAGACTTGATTATTTGCAAGTCTCAAAATTAAGTTTTCATCAATTGATTAAGAACAAAAAACGCTATTCCAGGTCTCATATTTTGACTCGGGGTGGATCAGAGAGGCGGGAAGAGAAACAGTTACACGGCGCGACACGTACACATATATGTTAAGCAGAGTAACAGGAGAGAGTGGGATAGGATAAAGAAAAAGATGACATGCCACTCACCAATGCCTGGGCGGCGCTCTGGTGCTGCAAGCAAGAAACACCAAGTTACAATCACAATAACAGCAATCATGTTTTAATTGATTTTACCCGGCGAGTAAATTTAGCGAAGAGACACGTTATGTATTGTGTGACAGTCATACATTTACACGAATATGCGGTGGTTTGAGAGAGCGCTTGCATAGATCAGCCTGTTCATTCGCGTCGTGAAAAAGTATATAGTTGGTATACATGTATAGCGAATGAAGATTAATTTTTATTTTGCGATCACGTGTCTCGTTTTGTGTACCACTTTTGCATTCAGAGAACGTCTTCTAATATTTTTTGTGCGGTAATTAGCGTGCCACTAATATCGCGTTTGACGTCTCGCGAAACGAAGAAAATCTCGTCAAGTTCCCGAGCTCGATCTTCACAGTCTAGATGATTCCAGTGGGAGGAGTGACTGCCGAGCGCAAAGCTTTATTGTGCAGGGTATGTGTATTTTCTGTCGTCTATTTCCCAGCGTACACTTGTCGTCTAAAATTGTAAGCGCGCACTTGACATATTAACGCTTGAGAAACACAGAAATTATGGAACCGATGTTAATAATTCTATTGAAGTGCTTATTTTATAATTGGTTATGATTGTGTATAAATAACTATGAAGTAAAAACTCGAACCAAACCACGTGAAGTGTTGGTAGCGTAATATAAAACACGTGTAATCGATTACATGAATTTTCAGTGATATAATTTCTTGTGCATTTTCCAATCACCCTAGCGGAAAATCTTGTTTTTTTCTTTACGTAAAAATACGTATTTCCAGAGAAAACAAAAATTTCAGAAGAGCTCGCTCATTTAATTAACAGCGATAGCCGAGCATCGATTACCCCGCAACTCGTCAGAACATTTTCGAGGGATTTACGTACAAATTGACCCACTTCGTACTTCAATTTTGCACAACCTAAATAAGAGTTAGAATAAATTTTCAAGTTGGTACGGTGTTTTCTTGCGAGTCGAGTAAAAAGCTCAATTGCGATAGTTCTTTGCGATTATTGTAGTCTAATGTTATTCATACTGCACCCTTCAATATTTAAAATACATTTATTCGTCGATCAAGAAAAAAAATGCAAAACATCGTTTTTTAACATCTCTAAGTAATTATACGACGCATCGGTGAACATTGGAAATTAAAATTAGAACGCGTCTCAAACTAGCTTTTAATAGGTAGCGACAAGGTAGACCACGATGTAAATACCGCCTTACAAAAGTGCCATATTCCCAAAGAAAAGCAAAATTGATGAATAAATCACAAACGAGGTGTTTTAAATTCCCATGAAATTAATCAAACGGTCACGGAAACTCCTCTTTGTTGTCTTCGAGGAAAAAATGGGTTTCATCGAATCGAGGACGGAGTAAAAAGATCTCGTAAAGTGGTCGACCGAACCCTCGTTTATCTGAAAAGGAATCATGAAAACCCGGGATGATAATGGTTGTGCCAAATCGTCTGTGTGGCAGTTAATCGATTGATCACAGACGTTCAATCGTTTCTCACGACTGTAATGTAACGCTTGGGTTTGGATTTAATTAGTTCGGTAAGAAATTTCTTTCGCTAAATTAGGTAATAACACTATACATTTTCGTTAGTATTCAAATGCTTGCGTTCTAGCTGGGCTTGATCGTTTATATAAAGATGTTAAATTAATCTCCGTAACACGCTGCAAGCATACCTACGATCAAGTCGTCGTTTTGCGGTGGAGCCAGGCGGACTGCGAGCGGTACTTAAAAGGAATTCATGGTTGATGCAGAGACACCAAGATCGTGGATTATTGTTCAATTTAATTCACCGCGTTTCACGCGAAGAGAACCCCTCCAATTATGAAATTTCCATTTCTATCGTGGTCTCATCTTCTGGAAATGTCTCCAAAGTAAACAAGCTATATAAATCCCCTTCGCCGAAAATAATCTCATTAGAATATTTCTCCTCCCGTCCTGTATATCTATTTTTCTAATTGATTAGATTTGTTTGTAGACAATGTGAATTTTGGCTCGAGCTCCTCGTTCAACACGAAATTTTATGTTGATACAAGATTAGAAGAGTCAATAATTTGAATCGTGATAACATCCGACTAATTTTAATATAAGATACAAAAATCTGTGACTCGGCAATCCTCATATAAAGTCACTTTGTGAGCGTAGTACGGTTCTATGATTAGGCGCGTCTGGGGACGCGAATGGATAACGTGAAATATAAGTGCGGGAGAGTATCTATCGCATCGATTCGGTAGAATCCGCACACTGCAATACTGTAACTTTCGTCGAACGAGTTTCAAGAGTCGATGAAAAAAGGGAACATCGACGAGAGAGGAATTGGTCGAGCGTGAAAAATCTATGGATTGAGCTACGCGAAATAAATATAACCCTTATAATCAATTATAAAATATTCGCTGCGAAAATGTAATTTCGTCTCATAGTTTTCTGTTGGTTGCACATTGGAGTTTAGATTGAACACTATTCACGATTTTACATCAATTGTTTCCTAGTCGGCGGTAATTGTATAACTTTCATTTTCAAGTCGAGTTATTTCACACCAAAGCCGTCCTGACGTGCCAGAGTAAAGGGACCGGTTCGTAATATCGCACGGAGCTAATTAAAGCAACGTTTCCTCTGACCCTTGGGAAAGCGACTGGTTTAAAGCGTGCAGGCCACCTGACACATAAAATGTTCGTTGGGGTACGTTATATCGATCTCCCGTACACGGTACTAGTTACTTTTTCGTGTAGTTTATCATATTTCATGACCGGCGACGTGACGTTTACCGACCCACTTTGATCCACTGGTGATACGGTCCGGATTACCGGTCCGTTAATTTATAATCATGGACATAGGTGCAAAGCGAGTATCTGTAACTTTGCTCATCGCGATAAAACAATTCATTGATACTTATTCTGACAAATAATTTTTTAGCAATACAAAACAATACAAACAGTTATTCTGTCTTAGAAATAAAAATAGTTTCCATTGTTTTTTAAAAATTCAATAGAGTAGAAAAAATATGAAGAAAATTGCCCTCTCTTCCAGAGTGACTACATAATAGTTTGATTGTAGGCATCGTGGGTAATTTAAATCGAATCTGTGATAAGTCACGAGGAAATGGCATACACGTCTGGTTGTTTCGGATGTATTCATTTCTTATATTAATTGTAGGAAGTAGTACCACAACGGAGAGTATTTCGGACAGGTGAATAAGCCGTAATTAACTGGATTCGAAAGGGTAGTAACGTATTTATTCACAGGATTTAACTCATGAGTTCAGTTGCGTTCAATTTTTTTTCTTGCTTTGTGCTCGTGCTTAATGAACGTGTATGCAGTAATTATCACCAAAGCGGTCACGCTATTCCGTGGACACGTTTCTTGGGAATACAGTAATCTGGGCTTTGAAAAATTTACGATATTATCATAAATGCTGAGAAGATTCATCTCATTTGATTTCATATCGAGTTCGTAAACAACGTATATAGTATCAATTTACAGTTCGTTCGAAACGAAACACTATCCTTGTAAGTTGAATTAATATAAAAAATATTAGCCCGAACGAGTATATACTTATATACATATACGAAAATATTTTTTACCCGACACCGAGCTTTGACTCGTGATAAGGAGTCCGAAAGCGGAACGTGATTTATGCTACCCCCTCTTAACTATCTTCATCTGGCAGAGGCTCAAGAATTCCAATTTAACGGAATCTAAGTTACAGTACTTATTATATATGTCGACAAATACCGTTCTCCGGAATCTTATGATTTAAATGTCACATTTCTTATAGTTTGCACAGTTTTCCTTTCAGGAATATCGAGGTTGGCAAACATCTCTCGATTAGACGTTCGCTTAACGAGAGGAGCCTTTTGAATTCGTTTAAATCATTTTTCGTATGCTCCTGAATTTGATAAGTCAAGAACTCATCGAGCTCGAGCAATTTAAAAGTTAAGCGAGTTTCTCAATTGAAAATACATCAATAGTGTAAAATCGTTATTCCGTGATGTATGATTTATACGCGATTACGCTTTGAAACGAGTGTATTACAGTTTCTGTAGACTCCTTGTTTATTACAAGCCCCTGACTTCTTTGGTTATCCAAAGTTGAGGCCGCTTATACTCGAAAGGAAAGTTATCAAGAAACTCAAAGCTTAATTATAGTCCATTCTAGAGTTTTAGGTATAAAACGAAACCCTAACGTTTCAGCGATCCGATACTTCATAACGTATACAAGAACGAATTTTGAGTTCACGTTGTGTTCCAGCGATATTAAAATAACGATTCATTCGCCGTTACTTCCACCAAAGTGATACATTTCCACAAAAGCAGTCACAAGAGTTTCATTTCCATAACGAGATCAACAAGAGTTGCACATCGTGAGTCAATGCGTGAGTATCAATTTTGCGACAAAATTACAAGACGTTCCTGTGTGCAAAATGCGAACAATCTTTCGATGCAATACGGTAACAGAACGAGACAGATAGTATAGATATCGTTCAAGTGAAAAGAATAATATTGGCAAATCGAAAGCGACGTCGAGTCACTCACCGAGGGCATCAGCTGATCGGTTGATCTGACCCTGGTAACCTTGTTCCTGTACAGTATCCTCTTAACCAGCTTCTCCATGGGCTGGTTCCACTTCATGAAGCTAACATAGCCAAGGTAGAAACAGAACAGTACTAACGCCTCGTACCAATAGATATAATTATCCCGAAAGAAGTAAATTAGAGTGATCAGGCTGGCGCTGTAGAAGGTGCAGTCACGGAAGAGGGGCCACCACGTGAGCGATAGTACGGTACGCGAGAAGATGGCGCACATGCCGATCACGAAGAGGATGTTAAATACGGCGGAACCGACGATGGTGCCGATACCTACGTCGTCGAACGAAACGAACACACCGATGATGGACGTGAATAGTTCCGGGGCCGAGCCACCGGCCGCCATAAATGTGGCACCCGCCACGTCGTCGGCTATTTCCAGTTTCTCGATGATAACGTCGAGCGAGGGTACGAAGAACTCGTCGCAGACTATGGCTAGGGCGACGAACATGTAAACGACACCCAGGATGTGGAGTATCACGGCACCGCGACGTCTCTCCTCGATGCTGAACAGATCGCTCGGGAAGAGGGGTGCTTTCTCCTCCGTCATGTTGCCGCCGACTTTGCTGTGGTGATGATGATGCAGGGTGCTGTTGTAACCGTCCGGATCGTCCGGGTTCATCCATAAGGTGCCGTGGGGCACCTGGAGGGCCGTCACGTTCGATCCGTAGAGTAATAGGGGCGTAGCCGGACTCGTCGCACCGTGGACCGTCTTGTTGGGCGCCGGTCTGTGACCCCAGCACGTCATGGGACCAGCCAGCAGCATCAACAGCACCGAGACGCTGGCTATCGTCTTGGTACACAACCGCCGCCTCCTGCGCCAGTGTGTACGTCGTCGCTCCTTACGATTCGCGATCAGCGAGCTCGGAATCATGGCTATGCTAGTTCTCGTTGGTTCGGCGTTCGAGCCACCGCTAATCACCGAGTCCGGACGATGCTTCTTGGTGGTTAACGCGCGACACGTACCGAGACCGGTCACGGTTTCGTTCGCCGTCGATGACGTCATCGTTCCCGTCACTGACGAGCACCTCTGGACGAGCTTCGAGCCGGCGCTTCAGGCCGGACTTTACGCGGGCTTCCTTCGCCAGGGTAGCACCGCTTCACGCCCTCCGACTCCGGCACTCCCGCTATCGCTACTCTTTCTCTCTCTCTCTCTCTCTCTCTTTCTTTCTTTCTCTTTCCCCGTATTGTCGTTTCGCGTCGCTCCGAGACAATTCGCAGCCTCGAGTGGTCGCCCGCACTAAAGAGATTCGATCATCTCGACTGTACCGATTTTTTTGTTCGTTCGAACCTCGAAGCGCAAATTCTCGTTCTCGCGTCTAATTGTTCATCCCTCCCGTTTAACGTTTCGTACGACATTCATGGAAAATGAGATTAGAGCGTCCGAGGCGATTTTTCGTAGTACGCGGAAGATTTCCTCACCATTTCGTTTTATCGCGCTTTAGTTACCGAAACTGTATCCTCGGGCTAGGAGACTACGTACGGAGTAGCTCCAGGATAGATGGCACCCTCTCAGTTTTGTGTGCTCAGCCCTCGTCGAACTATCCTCTACCCTATCTATCTCTCCTTATCGCACTATTTACACCTCGCACCTTGCCAATCGCCGCTCTTAATTACCTCGGCGGTCGAAACGTCCACATTCGATTGCCACGTCATGATGATCGGCTCTGATCAGGATCGAGTATACACACGACGTAAAACTCGGTCGCAATTATCGCGAGCGCGTACTGGCTTCGCTATTCGGAATTTTATATACGTCTTAGCTGACCTTGGGATCCGTCAGTTGCACACATCCCACGTTAACGTCACCCCGCGCTCGCCTCGATACCACCGTGCCATTCTTTCGCTGCGTCTGAATCGCGAGTCCTGTATTTACCGTATGCTCGTATATACTCGCATATCAACGAACGAGCGAATATCCTCCTCGGAGCACTAAACGCGCACGTTCGAGATGTCGTGCTTCTCGTCTCGATTTTTCATTCGGACGATCGACCGAGGTACGTTGTATATATATTTTTTCCATCGAGGACCCATCTATATGCGATTCGATTCGTACTGGCTAGTACTAGCGGCGAAAAACTATAACGGTATACACGGCCCGCTATGGAAAATCCGATAGGTCGCGACCCGCGACGACACTCCTTGGATTTGGTCCAATATCCTTGCGTTACGGTCGCTCGTTTGGGACGAGTCGTCGTTGTCGTCGTCGTAGTCGTCGTCGTCGGCGTCACGAGCGCCGGTGTTACGACGATATTGTGTACGGTCCCAGGGTCGTTTCTCGGCACCGTCCCTGTCGTCCTCGTCCTCGTCTTCGTCGCTGTCCTCGTCGCCGTCGTGCTCGCTAGGACGCGGCGCTTCGTGCATATAATGTATATCCTGACGAGGATGGATGAAAAGAGAAAGGAGCAGCAGAACGGCGCCCCCGCCGCGATGCCCGCCCGCTGCACACTGGAACCCACCACACCAGCCTCGTTCTGTTCCTCTCTCTCTCTCTCACTCGCTCTCTTGCTCCCACCTCGAATTCACCCTCGCGCTTCCATCGCACCACTGTCTATCCTGCTTCCCCTCCCTTTCCTATATCCAGCGCGAGCCACCCTCGCCACCTTCGTAGTCTACGTCGTTCAAGATACCTCGCTGCCACTACTGCCTCGTTTTCCCTCTTTCTCGTTCCATTCCACTACGGCAACGTTCTTCGTTCTATACGTCCTTCTCTTACCTCCCCACTTCCCATTTCGGGTTTCGCCACCCCTTCCCTCCAGTTGTACTATTTTCTAACTCTCACGCACTCTCTCTCTCTCTCTCTCTCTCTCTCCCTCTCTCTCGCTACCACTTTTCCGCTCTCGTTCTTTGGCGTACTTCCAACCCCACCTCGACGGTGCTGCTCCCCCTCATCCCCCTACCATCTCGGCGCTACCAACTCCGCTTATTTTTCGTCCCTTTTCACCTCTCGAGCTCTCGTCGCTCGCGCGCTCCCTCGAATTTCTCCCGCAACCCTACTGCCCCCCTTCTCACGCCGGGTCGATGCTTTCGCGTCCCGTTTCCATCCCCGTTGCCGCCTCTCTTTCTCTCTCTCTCTCTCTCTCTCTCTCATTCTCTCCCTCTGACTCTCGTTTCGCGTGCAAAGTGGGGTGAGAGTGGGGGTGGCAGGTCGTCGCGAATGGAGCTTGCGCACGTGTACCGCCCGTACCTGTGTGTTGGTCTTCCTTTCTACGTACACGCGAGCTTGCGCACTAATTCTCTCTCTTCTATCTCGTCGTCTCTCTCTCGCCGGGCCTCCCGCTCGATATCGGAAAGTCGACTACGCGATACGCGAACCGCGCTCATCTAACGGGTGTTGCGCGCACCGTCATCTGTGTATCCCAGGCGCAGTCCTGGGTAATCAAGCTTACACAGAAATGCTACGTCTTGGTGCTTTTACGAAACATCGCGCCGTTACCAATCGGACCGCTATTGATCACCCGGCTATCCTGTCTCGGTTATTTTGATTTATTTCACTGACTCGGTTAGAGCGAACGGAGGGAGCCAGACCGACGACGGGATAATTGGACCGCTATTGTTGATCGTTCCGTTTAGCATATAGCTCGTATTTCTGTCGACGGTTTCTTCCATCGCGCATATCTTTTTTGCGGGATCCTTTAACGCATCCGTATATATCCGAGATTTACTTGTTACGAGGGTATCGATAGCTATTGGGAAAATAGATTTTGCAAGGTGGCGTTTCGAATCGGGTATACGGAGTAATGATTTCGTGGAAGGGGAGCGGCAAGAGGAGACTAATACGCCTTGTACCGAGCCGCAGCGAATTCCGCGGTAATACCGATTTCATAGGCACGATTAGCCAATGATCGTAAATTCTGCCTGGCTCACTCCGGGAATCCGGCCTGTAGGTTCCGCTAGCGTTATTCGCGCTTTAATATTTTACCCGATAGCCGATTATTTTCATAGGAAAGATGTAAAACCTTTTTCGAGGAATTAAGAGATTAAATATTGAAACGGGGAGATTAAATTAACGTCCGCAATAATTCGCTCGGAAGTACAGAATAATCGACATAGTTTCGAATCCCCGCGTCGACCGAGGGGATGTCCGGTACCGTCGATCGAGCAGGGAAAATTAATCGGTCGCGAATTCCAATCGCGAGGTTGCTTTGATTCCAAGGACAACGATGCACCCGCACCGTCGCCATTTATTTTCGAGAGGGTCGCATCCACGTCGTCTCTCGGTTAGCGGAGCGTGACCTACCGCGAGAATCGTAAGAGTTACAAGCCGTACGATGGCCACGTGGTCGAGTGGCTAATCGCGTTCTATTGCGTGTTCCGTTACCGGTCCTGAAAAAGAGCCTTATCGTCGCTGCGGGACGAATCTATCGATTTCGGGTTGTTGTGTTTAACACACTGTGTACACAGCATATCGTTAATCGCATATTCTAACCCGTTCATCTCGACCCGGAGTATGCGGCTCGTCCGCATAGATCGTAATCGGTCCATGCAGTCTTAGCGTCACGATCGATTTGCAGTGAATAGGAGCGGTCCTGATCGCATCATACACACGCCTCTCGTTGTCTCCGAATTCTATATCAATCGTGAATTGCGTTGTCCCGTATCGACAAGAAGTAATGTCACCCGATTAGCGCGATCGAATTCGCCGAGCGCATGCGTCGGTTACATCGGCGAGGGGACTCGCGGTGTCCCGTGTCCGAGTGGCTCCTTTTCATTCTCGTTACGTGAAACTACTACGTTCAATAGCAGCGAAACCCGGTACAAACGCGACACGCCAGGAACAAACTATATGCGGTCCACTTGTTCCGTTTTACCCTCACGTGTTTCTTTTTACGTAGAACCTTCGTTACGCCACAGTGGGTCCTTGCAGTTATTAGTAAACAAGAGGGAGGCACAAAGGCAAGTGAAAGAAACGGCGAGTGATTTCGTCCACTCTCATTGTTCTGGCGAATAATGCCTAAATACAAAGGTTGCCCGCTAACAAATTTTTCTCTTCTCCCTTTCTATCCCCTCCCGCACGCTGGCTCGCTCACTTCAAGATATCAAACTGTATAATTCTTACGGCGCAGGTGCTATTCGCGAAACGATCGTCGCATGAAAAATTCGTCAAGGCGAGTTTTACACGACGGAACGGGAGAAAGCCCACTTACGGAGATGATCCTCCTTTCTCCGAGGTAACGTCTTTCTGCAATTGCGCGCCGTGCCAAGTTTCGCATTATAAATTCTCGAGAGCCGTCATTTTCTTAATGACTTTATCATTGCCATTAGGCACGCCATACCGCGCGAAAGACTGGCTCGAGGTGTGCGCGCGTCGGTACGACGATACACCGAGAGGGGCACTGGTACACGTGCCGTAACGCGCGAGTGAGTTATCACGTGCGAAACGGTAGAAGAAATTATTACCGATATAAACGTTACGTTTAATTGACTTATGACGATAACGTGCAAGGTACACGTATTTCAGCGCACTCTTTCGTAAATAGAACTACGAGGCTCGTTCGATGTGTGTATTTGGGTTGAAAAATTTCGACGGGATACCGATCGTAAACTTGAATAATATCGACCACGCGCGATGGGAAAATAAAAACGAAACGGCGAAAATTTTATCAACTGCGAGAGCGAAAGAGTTATTTGTTTAATGGAAAACAAAATATCTGGAAGGTGGTTGTTTATTCAATCGAACGGTTCATCGAAATGTTACAACATTTGAATAACCGTAACGGCAATACCTTTTTCATTCAATTTATACCCTCGTCATTACCGCAAAATCTCTATTAATGAAATGTTTTCACGCAAGTAACGAGATTTGTCGGCTGGTCTGCGCGTGTCACATACGCGGCTAATGCTTGGCTATCGATTACGGGGTGAATCGCGTTTAATCGTAGGGGTCACTCACTATGATTAGTAGTAATACCGTATAGAAGGCCGGACAGTGAGCGAAAATTAAAACTTGGCTTGATTACACCGATATTGTTCCCGTGCGTTAATTTTTCTTTCTTTTTTCATTTAATAAAGAGTAACGAAAAAATTTTCATCGAGATGTTCAGTAGCGTCGTTTTTCGTCGTTTAATAATCTCGCGCGGCGCATATAGACGAGAGAAAAGTATAAAAAGCCAACGCGACGTTGTTAAACCGATTCCATTGCAGGAGAGAAATGGCCGCGTGCACACGGCTGCTGCACACGATGAATTTTTATCGCCGTCGTCTCTTGCACGTCGCGAGTGCATATATAGGCATCGCCGTCGAGCGTATCGGCTGGCGCCTGTCGTTCGTAAATCCGTGACTCGTTTAAATCCATGTCGCGCCTATAGAGGAGAACTCTCAAAAGTTTTTCGCGAAAATCGTTCGATATGCGGAGTCGCGCGACAGTTTGCTCGTATTTCCGTTGTATCTCGAGTGCTGCGTGTTTTACAATACGAGAGAAGATCGGCTCGTAAATTTATTCCCCCCGGCTCTCGATTTATCGAAACGAGATCGAGGGGTACGCTCGGGGTAGATTCGCCACTCGCGTGCTAACGAGCCTCGGAGAATTACTCGTCGTGGCGGTACGAGACGAGCCAGTAATTTTCTCCTTAAATCGTTCTTCGTTCGTCCTCTTTGACGGATTCATGCGCACTTCGCCTCGACGCCCGCGTCGCAATTAACGTTTCGATACTTCTCACCTCTGGCCGAGGCTTTCGAAGCGAAACTAAAGTTCCGAGTAACGGCGGTCGCATGCAACCTAATTTGAATCCCGCGGCAATTTTCGAAGGCGAAGAAGAGGCCATCCTGTGGGCTCCGTTTATCGATCACGTAAGAAATGGTCACGCGCGCCAAGTTTGTAAGTACCAGACGAACCGTCAGCCTGTGTGTTGGGCATGAGGGAGACTGAAAGAGAGAGCGAGAGAGAGAAAGAGCAAACCATAAACAAGCACGAAATTTGTTTTAAGAAGTTTTTTTATACTTCTTCATTGATAAATTTAGTCACTTTGTAATCGTGATCTTCAGAAATAAAACAAGTCCCCCTTTTATATTAATAAATGCCAAATTCGAGTATGAAAATCGAATAACACGACTAGGAAGTCATTTAAATTTGGATGAAAGTCAATCAAATTTCCAAGGGGATATCGAGGCTCAGAATTATCGCGACGTTGGTGCAAATCTTAACGACTGACAAATTGCGTGCAACGACGGGGACGACGGTTCTCAATGAGATCGAGGTGGCCGATAGATCTAATTGTTCGAATGATGTCCAGTATAGGAGTTGAGCGAGAGAGGGAGGCCTACTGTAATCAGATTGAAGCACCGACGCGCACGCGAAGCCGCCACACTACGGCTCGATAAGACCGCGCACGGGATCTCGCGCGATCTTATTAGCCCCTAGAATATTTTTATTGCACGAGAAATATGCCCAAGATTAGCCGCATGAGCCGAGAATTTTCGTATAGCCTCTCCAGAACTTCCTAGTGCTCTCCGTTCGATTTTCACGCTCTCGCTCCAGTTTCATCCTACCCGAATCAGAAAGTAAGACCCGAAATAGTCCTTTCAGGACAAAATCAGTTCATCGAAATCTGTTTGCGAGAGTATTCGTACTGTTTTTAACCTAGACGTTAAATTCGGTTTCAACCTGAGCATGAGATTTAGTTTGAGGTAAATTTTTAAGTTTTCGGCAAAACAAAAGATAGTTTTTTAAATCTGATTATGAGCTTATTTTAGATCGAAACGAGAAATTCTTCGATTCGAGATATGCTTTCTCGTGTGGAGAAACACTACCGATTTATTCTACCAAAATAATTCTTCACACGAATTGATTTTTGGCCTTATTTTAAACCGGCATGTGATCAGATTTGATATCGAGATAAAATCCGATCAGAAACGGAGGATTTAATTTAGGATTAAATGTATAATAATTTTTTGAAGGCGAAATAGGGCAGAGAGAGAGAGAGAGAGAGAGAGAGAGTGAGAGAGAATGCTCGAGCGTCCCCTTTATCGAACGTCGCGGCACAGCCGGGGGAACGTACTCCTCTCGCCCCGGTAACCGCGCGCGCCCGACACCTTTTCGGCGCAACTCCCCCCCACTTTTACCCCTCGCTCTCGAGAGTGAGGGTGGCGCCCTCCCCCCTAAACCGCCAAGGATTGAAACAGACTGTACCATATCCAGGTGTGTAGAGTTCTGGTACGAGAGAGAGAGAGAGAGAGAGAGAGAGAGAGAGGTGCACTCGCGAACACACCATCGAGAGGGCAATTGGTAGTCTTTGATTACGTAACGGAAGGAGAGTGCGCGCCTTCCACGACGGACAGGGGCGAATGAGCGCTGATAACAAACTGACCCAGATAACGCTAACGCCAAACCCCGCGCCGTAAATCCTAAACTGGTCTACCTGCCGCATCGCGTTCTAGTACACTTCTTATGTTTCTCTTTGCGCGCTCGCTGCTTTCTTTTTTCTTCCGCTATATCGACATCCACCCAGCATCGATTAAACGTCGCGTTATTTGCCCTCAATCGGGGGGTTATCTGTCCGAGCATACTAGTCTGAAAAATTAGTTTCGTCAACTAACGTCAAACGGAATTGGCTTTTCGCGACGAGTACTCGTTTCGTAGCTTTTTTTTTATACTGTCTCTCGTTACGATTTCGATTCATTTTTCATGCGTTGTTTCATGTGTTTGTACTCTCTCTCTCTTTCCATCTCTCTTCGTGTGCTTTTCTATCCCTGTTGGCTTTTTTTTCGTGGCGCCATTTTTTAGCTTCTGCTATTTCTTTCTTTTTCCTGATCGATGTTAGTCGACTAAACCCCAACCACTTTACTCCCTTTGATTTGTTTCGACGTCCTTTGTAATTTTGATGCTAGTTTTTCGTCTTTTTTCCAACTACTCTCTGATACTCGATTCTCTGTTTTTTTAATCTTTACATTTTCATCCGGTTTTATCATGAATTCTTCATTTTCATTCCTCTTACGCCATTGGATATTTAATGTTATATTTTTTTTAAAACGTCGAGAAATATTTTAAAATTTAAACAGCTTAGAGCACAATGTAACTCCTGCCGACTTTTGACGATTCGATCGAATATTTTTTCAAGTTATTCAACTTTTACCGATCAATTTTTGTACCATCTTATACTCATTGCCGAAAACTCTATTTGGTTCGTCGAACAAACCTGGCTCGAGTTTCGGGGAAATTATTTCTGTCCGAGCGCGGATTTGCCGGGTTTCGAGTAACTTTCGGTTGTCTGATGGAATCTTCGATGCCTCGGAGAGCACGGAGCTTTGCGTCTATATTCTCGTCCTTCGATTACGTGCATGATGGATACGCACGAGTTTTGCTGATAAATGCGTCCATCAAAACACGAACACACAAGTCGTGCCAGTGTATATTCATTGGAGCGTATAATTCAAGAAATGGTGGATTATCCGTGCGAGAAAGCATTTTTCTTCGGCGCTGGAACCTCATGAAATTATATAATAAAATCGTGGCCGTTGAGAGTCTGATGATCTAGCTCGAGCTTTACACAACCCTGGACAGACGCCTGCACGCGAATGGTGCGACGTGGCGCGGGCACACCAAATTGGACGCGAGCCGCTCATGCGCAGTGAAATTGTCAAGGAAAATTTCACCAGCCATTCGTACCGAAGAGACCGAAGGTTACGGGATTGAACCTTGTACTAGAATCTCGATTTTAATCAATTACAAATATTCTCTTTCTCGATTAAGTAGCTTATTGTTATTTATATCCGATATTCGTACCTACTTACGAATTAATCGATCGTACTAAAAAATTTACAAACA
Source organism: Goniozus legneri (assembly GCA_003055095.1). Lineage (NCBI taxonomy): Eukaryota > Metazoa > Arthropoda > Insecta > Hymenoptera > Bethylidae > Goniozus > Goniozus legneri. The sequence goes on from NCVS01002390.1 coordinate 57,807, forward strand.
TCTATGTAGACTTTGAGAATTAGAAGTACCAATGGGAAACGAAAATGCGCACAAGTGCGTTTGTATTCAGGATGTTGCGCAGGCGCACTTGTTCTCCAAAACGTCACGGAAAACCCTGATTCGGACAGTTGCCGTAATCATTGCCCGATAAGAGGTTCGTTTATTAGATTTATGAGCGTTTGCATAACGTCGTTTCGATGGTTATTCATTGATTTGACAAGAATTGACGATAACGCGATGATAATTTTGGTTTCTCGTGTAAATGCATATCTTACATCAATACTACACTAGAATGATAAACGCTAGGAGACGTTTAATGTCTTGACAAATTTGGCTAATGCGATTTTCATTCACCCGTAACAGGGTTGAAATTGAATTTTTTGTAATTAGGTAACTTTAAAAATAGAACAAATTAACATTAAAGTAAGCACAGTAATTTTTCTCTTCGGTCAAATATAACATTTTTCAAATAAGAAAAGAACTCAGAGTTCATAATTAAATATTAAAATGAAATTCTGCTGTTTGGTAAATTATCTAGCCATTAAAATTCTTATGAGCAAAAATGGCTAATGCTTGGAAAATACTTTTCGTTTACCTCCTTTTACTACTTTATGCCACTTTTCTTTTTCTCGATTCCCAGTGAATCGTTTTGCATTATGCAAAAATTCTTAAAAACTTTTGCTGTACTATGCCAAACGAGTATTTGGCATATCTCTTTGCTATTGAATGAAAAATATTGGTGTTGTATTATTTTTTTCCTATAATATTATCTTTTAACATTTTCTTGCAGATGATGAGTCATAACTTAACACATAGCGTTCAAAAGATGATAATTATTGTTCACGAATGATTATTTAATAATTAATCACAAATAGTTGCAATAAAATTTTTTGTCAACTTATACAACATCCGGACCATTAAAAAATAAATTTTTAAAAAGTTACGAACGTATTCGAATCATTGGTATTGGCTCAATAATGAAGAGTCGTTTCTTATATCTATTTGTAATAAATTTCTATTTTTAGTTATAAGTACTATCGATCGTACGAGCCGTCGAGAAAGCGACAGAGATAACGTTGACATTGCCTCCTCGTGCAAAGTAGGTATATGACAAATGCATAGACAAAGACGTAACGAGTATTTGAAATTACGGTCATGCCATATCGCTTGTACTATTTTATCAGGAGGTCAAATGTCGTTTACGATCATCACGTACACGTCGGATTAATATCGATTCCTACTACTGCCCGATCGACGAGTACGGTTTCTACTTTTATCCATGATAACAAAAATAACACAATTTTAGTTTTTCCTCAGCTAGATGGCTCTGATAAATGTTTTACACGACGAACTTGATATTAAACTGCACAATTGATGCATTCTTCGATGACATTGTCAAATTAGAACAGTAACGAATTTATGCGTTGCTTATCATTCAAATTATTCATTCCAACTTTTTATCAATTGGCTAATCACGTAATATGACCCTAACTGCAGTCGGTAAACAAGAAACCCGTTTGTGTGAGACTTTACGATGTGCGCCATCTAAGCGTGGGTAGGAAACATATGTGATTTAAATACGCCCAAAATACGCACTTGAGACTTGCGACATTCGGATTCTGTCGGTTGGAGGGTCCTTTCCTACCATTGGTAACTAATATTAGCGTTTGTTAAGAAAGAGTATCTTTCGATAATTTGTCAGTAAGTTGTCGACGAACGGTTTTGCAACGCTAATCGTAAAAGTGCAAGCGGGGAATTTAAAGTTCGGAACATTCGCTTACTAATAGTCGATCGAAACGGCATCTACTGTCGTACGGCGTATAAAATATTTTATTCCGATGTATTTTGAGAATGATCGCTGCTGCCACTTTTGACGCGTGCGGGTTCTGAAAGAATTTTAGAATGCAGACTTCCTCGCCGATAAAAGGCGATATAAGTAAATCATTTAAAAATAAACGCTACATACGATCGGTTCATTTATTGTGATTGTCGTTACGAAAACAACGGTTCGAACCATAACAAGAGTAATGAATAACATCGAATGTACAGCTCACATTTACTGGGAGAGCGGCTCAAAGCCGTGAATACACTAATTCTGTGTAAATATACAGACTCGGTTGGAGTTCCGAAAATCGAATTTCTCAATACTAAACAAGGGAGAACGTAACATCACGAAAACGCGCATAACGCTAAAACTAGGAAAAATAAATTGGACGCATAAAAGCAGGCGATATTCGTACACGCGGTTGATACGCAGCTACGTGATTTTATACATCGATTAGATTGCACCGCTGTATGTGGTTATATCGCGAGCTTAATTTCACCGATCGCTTATCTCTCGCTATCGGATCGGAACGTCGTCACGGAGCGAGAGATGTGGAGAGATAGAGCGAATGGGAGAGAGAGAGAGAGAGAGAGAGAGAGAGAGAGAGAGAGAGAGAGCCGCGCATGCACGCGTTCGCGGATTAATAGCGAGAGAGTGCAGTTTCAGGTCGGCAGACTAAGTCGGTTATACCGTGCTCACGGTGCAACGAACGAGAAAGCTCACGCGGCGGGACGGAATACCGAAATAAAACGTGACCTCCGCTCTCTACGTCGAGTCTCTTCCACCTCGCGCGAAAATCACCGCGTCGTCGTCGCGGAAAGAGTACGCGGGGGTAAGAATTTTACGCGCTCGCGAAATCACAGATGAGGATATCAAAGTTCCCCACCTCTGTCAACTATTCGCATATCGAGAAAGCAGTGGGTGGTTCGAGGAAGTTTATATCGCGCTCCCGTCTTTGAAAACTTTCCCCGGAAGTACATCCCGGAGTTCGGTGGTGCGTTACATAGAAATTCCCCGCGTAATAAATATGGAATCGGGATCGGGGTGTGAGGCGGGCTTAATTTTTCATCGAGCTCCCTTTTTTTTCGTCTTTCTCCCGGTAAGGTCTCGCGAATGATGAGATTAGCGACGGTAACTGTTCGGAACAGTATTAATTACCGAGTTTAAACTTATTAGCTGGCATTTTCTTCGTCGAGTTTTCACCCGGCTAATTTTCCTCTAACTCCGTAAATGAAAAGTAATTACACCGGCCGTATAGAGATTTTGGCAAGCTATTTCAGCCCCTCCGACTTTTATCGTTCCGAGAGCAATCTCACATGGGCAACTCTCTCGCGACGGTGTATGCGCTCGCGCGCCCGCTCGCTCGGTGCAACCAGTTAAAAGAAAAAACAAACACGACTGGAAGGCGGCTGATTTATGTACAGACTATAGCCGTGATTTATAAGTAATTTATTCCCGTACCGATGTGCCAGTGCACCGGGGGTGTCATTAGTTAGCATAATCTTAACGTTTGACTGACTTTTGTTAGATATTCTGAATTTTAAAAACTTTGCCGTGCTTTATCCTTAAATGAATCTCGTACGAGTGCATATAAAAGGAGATGGACAAGTAGGAAAAAGAGCAAATGAATAATGTACATGCTCTCGGTAACCCCGTGCGGTAATTTATGCTTCGGAACGAGCGGGAACGGCTCGATATAATCGCGTTTCGGGATAAAAAGTGATCATTTTGTCAGAGCCTTTCATCCAACGTCTTCATCGGGCGTTATTATGCCTCGATAAAAGCTTACACCGAAAACTTGCATCCACCGAACTGACAATTCGATATTATATCCCGTTGGCTTGTATCGGCTAACAATACGTCGACGGCGTAAAATATCCCAAGTTTGTTAAAACTTTCCGTCGGGATATTGCAAAATTTCTACGATAAAGTTCGTATATCGTGTTATCCACAAATGAATCTCATACGAGATAGGCGGGGATGAGAGAGCGAGTGGCTCGTGCAGCGCGGGGTTAAAACGAACGCCGGTAGTGAATTATGTGCATTCACCGCGCCGGCTGATTTATAAGTCATTTATTTTTCCACCGACGTACTGGGACGTCGTTAGTTAACATAATCTCCAAGTTCTCGCGCAACTTCGCCCACGAGATTCCGGGTCTTGAGAAAATTTCACCGCGTAACGGATTCGCGTTAGTCGAGCTCCCTGGGATGTATACACGCTCGAGAGTGTCGCTAGAAATTCGAGCCCTCGAGTGACCAAATCTTCTTTTACGCGAATTCCCCGTCCCTTAAGACACAACGTGGAGGGGGGCACGGGAACGATCCAATCGTCCCGATTTATATACGTTCGGGGCGAAATTTCGGGAAGATTGAGGTGAAAGAGAGGGAGCGAAGAACGCGCGCGGAGCGCTAATAAAACGTCGCAGGGGCTTAGAAATCACGGCGCGTCGAGTCGAGTGTGCGTATGATAAAAAGGAGTTTTACGATTCTGGGACGGAAACTTTTGACGTCGCGGGGAACGAAAATACGTTTGTAATAAAATTTAAAAACTACGAGTCGTTCTAACCAAATCTTCCGAAGAGAGAAAGAGAAAGGGGAGAGAGAAGGAGAGAGATAGAGAGCCAAAAAGCGCAGGAATACTCGAAAGGGATGATTCATAAATAGTTTATTTTTGTAGCGATGCTCCGCGCGCCGTCTAGTCGTTAGCCTCGCCCGCTTCGTTTTTTTCTTTTCCTCGTGTTCTTGCGTACAGTCGACAAGACAATTCTTTTGATGCACAGAGAAACCACAAACGAGAGCGCGTACGTGACTCGTCAGTTGGATTCAAGGTTGCCGCGCGCACGTTAACGTTTCAGAAGATCGTTTGAATAATAAATACGTAACTGGCTAACGAAACGCGAAAATACGATACGCTTTTCGATGTTTCGTATACAAGTGTCTCGCGTTATTCGAGTTTACCATAGGGAATAAAAATGTCAACGGTGGAACGTATTGATAAAAAGAAATAAAGGGAATAGATGTTACGGATGAGCGATTCGGTATCTCACTTACCCACGGTTTGCACCCATTCACTCGCGCGCTTTTCCCTTTGACATTACCGATCGATCGGCTTTGACGATCTCTAACTACCGCTGCGAATCAGCTTTGATTAGCCTGCGTGAATGCCGTACGTACTGGATTGAAGCCCTGCAAAAATTGGTTTTGTAAAAAATACAAGAATTGGCAACGAAAAATACCGATTGTTGGATAAATATTTAAACATGAGGGTGAAAAATATTAAATTAATCGCATACGATCATTCAACTAGAAATTCAATAATTCGGAAACCGTGTATCGCATATTCTATAAAGAAACGAACCAGTGTTACGGCGTTTGACGTAGCAACAACAAATTATAAATTATTTGACATAGAACGTATATTAATTTAACACATGGACGTCCACGAAAACGTTTATCATTCGAGCATTCGCGTTGGGGCTGTTAGAACCAATCATACGAAAAACCTGCCCGCGAAAAAAGTTTACACACCCGAAAAAACATTTTCCGTGGCGAAAGTTTGCGATAATAGCCGTTGATCCTCCAGAGGATCCATTCATTTTTACGTGCCACGAGTACAGCCACGTCTGTGGGTGCAGCCGATCTACCAAATTTGGCTATAAATTACGTTTTTTGCGGACTTTTGAACGCACAGAGCGAGAGAGAAAGAGAATGGGAGTAAATATATAAAAAATAAATTCTCACGATTCGTAGCAATAAATTTCTCTCAAGCTCAATTTTTTAGTAGTGTCGAACGTATTTCTTCCTCGCTATATATTTTCAATTAGAGGATCAAAAATTTCTCCTATTGGGAGTCTCCAGAATTGCAATATGAGGCAATATGAACGTTTGATAAGACGCGAACTAGGATAGGCGCCATATGCCAGGCATAGAAGACTAACGGGATAACAATGTCGAAAGCCCCCGCGGCGACGAATCAAACTTCCATCAGGTACCGCGATAGGCTATCGCTATATGTTAAATAAGACAGGTTCTTCATTGATAACGACCGATCTACCATGAAATTCTTATCTCTCACGCGCCAATTGATTTTACACCATGACTATTTCATTCGCTCTTTCGAATTTCCCGATGTCGATTGTTGCCAAAGAAATTTCATTCACCGGATTGTCGAGGAATTCGAATTCTCATTCCGACGAAGTCCCGTACCTTTATTTTTGCTATCTTTTAAGACAGAGTCAAAAATATGTTGCATTATTCTTGTTCCACGCGAGAGTCTCAATGTTGTTCGCAATTTCTCGTCTTCTCGGCACGGTGTACTATACGAGCCGTTCGGTGCGCACGGTTCTATTCTCGAAGCTATTTCGCTCGTAGCGAAAGACCGAGATATTGCGAAATAATATACGTATGGATGCGCGCGGGTACATTGAAAACTACGAAGAGATGCACTTAGAACATTGAATATCGTAAAAGGGAGTGAGGGTTGCCGTGCCGGGGATTCGGGGGAACGAGAAGGGGGATGATATCGAATGCAATATGGGCGTAAGGGCTAGGTGAAGAGACATGGATTGTGTATTGCGCGAAACGAGGCGTCTAGTATATTGTAAAGCGAGCTAGGATGGTACTTCGAAGCTCTGAAATTCGCGATCGTGTAATTCGTTTCTCCCGTGCCATTGCCTTTGTATTCATACCATGAATGAAATATTTAATAATAATTTTGCGAATGCCGAGAAGGAAATTGCGTTGCGTCGAAGAAATTAATCTTGGAGCAGACGCACAAATAAATAATTTTCTCAAACAGAAGAAATTCAATAATTATGACGTAATTTAGATGTGCGATATTACGATATTAAAATTAAATAGCTCTGTTCCTTATTACGTTTATTACAGAATACATATTACATATTTCAGACGATTAGTAAGCGTTAAGAAAAAAGTAGCTATGAACTGTCATGTAAAAATTTTGAAGTAGAAAAGAATTAAATAGAACATCTGAAGCACCACAAGAGGGAGAAATGTATCGAAACAGTACACCGTCATGTGACATTAACAAAAGAGGATATTCTCCGGTTCGTTATCTAGACTCGCTGACAACTCGATGGAAAAAAAGAGAGAAAGAGAGACAGAGGAAGAGAGGATCTCTCGCTGGGATTTCGGGACCGTAGATGTTGAAAACGGTGATTTAAGATTATTAGAAAGTAACGAGGAGGGAGGGGGATGTGGCGATATCGTCGGGGGCGAAGGGGGACAGTATTATCCGGCTTGCAGGAAAAATCGGACTGGTTTTATTATCGACTCGGCGCGCGCTCGATGAGGTTTTTTTTCCGATGAGAAATTCGTTTAGTGCGATACGCAATTAGTTCTCTTTAATTGAAACGGCCAAGTCGAACGCTGGTTTCTCTTTCTTTCGCTGTCTTGTTTCCCCGGGATGAATCATCCATAGCCATTCGTCGATTATTTTTTACGTCTTTTTGCGCATTGAAGAGTCTCCCTTCGCTTACTCTTCCTTGTCGGAAGCAAAAAATCAAGATAATTTTTAGCGAGCAAATTGCTAGATCGATCGACTATGATGGAACGTGCAGAAAAAGCAGAGTTCGAAAAGAAGTAGAATTTTTTCAAACTGCTCTTGAATGTAGCTTAGTCACGGCTTTTGATATTAATGTTTAAACGTTGTCACGAAACATTTTCATACTTCGATATTTAAAAATACTTTATCTTCGTCACTATCGAAGATAAGCATTCGCTTATATCACATTTTTCATTGAAACGTGTTTTTCCTACGAGCTTTTTTTCTACAATTATTCTTACTCTTCAGCCAAGAGGATGATTCATTCTCGATGCTGGGAAATTAAATCTAACCAATAGGAGGAGAAAAACGAATTCCGAAGTGCGAATTTAGAAATTACTTTGAATCTTTTAACGACTCTTCAGGATGAGATCGTCCCGTGACGCTTGAACTGCGAGAAAAATTTCCGATCTCCCGGCCTAAAATGTTCCTCCGCGCGCAAACTTCAACCGAATTTCCACTTTCGTCCGCGAAACCGCGCTCTCGAGCTCGATTCAACTCAACGCTCATGTATAGAAACGACGACGTGAATCGCGACTTATTTATACCGCGCGTGGTGTCGCGGTAAGAGACGCGCGCTTGTCACCGAGAGAGATTTTTAGCCCCTCTCGCGTTCCTCGCGGAGTTTTGCGAAATGGCGCTCTCATTTCGAACAGTCTGAACTATCAAAAATCGAGAAGTATACATATCACGAGTTTATAAGTGAGAGTCTTCACCGCGAAAGTTTGCGCGGCTAATACATTCGTTCAATATTCTTCAAAGGTCGTGTCACGTTTAAAATTCCAAGCGGAGATTTAATAAGAACGTCGCTTGTGCGATAGAGAGGGAGAGAGAGAGAGAGAGAGAGAGAGAGAGAGAGAGAGAGAGAGAATGAGAATTGCGTTCCAGCTTCGGAGATTCCAGCGAATCTAATATCGCCGTTAAATAGAACACGCGGCCTCGTCGCAGGATGTTATCATTATTAACTCGAAACTATTAGCCGAGTAGGGGGGTAATCCTTTAACCCTCTGAGCGAAATTCTTGTTTCTCTATCCGGGGGGCGCGTGGATATACCCCGCGTGATTTCTTGGCTAGCGCGCGAAATGCATGCGAAACACGTCTTAAATCGCGGCAGACGTAGAGATGGGTGGGGGGTATGAGGATGGAGGAAGCAACAGCTGTTACAGCCATCGAGACCGCTTACAGGAAACGCGCTAGCTGAGCGTTCGTGGGAGGCTCGATTCTCGTGTATCGTCAAAATATGGCGGCCGAGGCGGAACTTTCGATTGCCCGTTGAATCCTTAGGTAATGCCGTGGCGCACGTACCTCGTTAAAATTTGCAACACGACGCACGTCGGACGGCGAATTGTTTCGTCTGGGAAACTTTGACTCGACCCCCTTGTTCGACGAGAAAGACAAATAGCGAGCAAAGTAGGAGCGCGAGAGAGCAAGAGTGGATGGGAAAACGAGCTTTATCGATTATTTACAGAGCTCGTCGATGCGTTGCGATGTGAATATACGATCGAATAAAAACCGATGAATAAATAATTACATGTTAATTAACGTACGGTATATATTGCACACACACGCCAATCGTACGCGTATGTTATAACTCTTGATATTTTCCGTGCAGATACTATTTTATTGGGGAAAAAAGTATAAATCGTGCGTTTTCCGTGCGGAACTGAATAATCCTCCGTACAGTTGGCGCGTGTAGCTCTGTAGAAGGAAAGAGGATATCTGGAAGGATAAAGAAGGGAGTAAGATGGGAAAAATTTAATATCCCAGGCGTATACGTTTTCGGAAGTATTTTTTTGACGAGCGCGCACGACGAGAAATTCGGGGCAGAAGAAATTAAAGTAGCCGGCTTATGCATTCTCACTCGTTTCTCGCTTCTCTTCGTGGCGAGCTGCCGGCGTGTGTACACGTGCTGTCGCCCGTGTGTTGACTCGGTCGTGGTGCGGGTTTCGCGTGTACACAACCCCGAGAGAAAAGCGAGGAGGGGATATGAAAAATTACGAAGCGAGGCTTGAAAATGTCATCGCTCTCATTTTCCGTCCGGTTTAACGTTCGCGTGTGTGATTCCTTCAGCGCCTACTTCTTTTCCCTAGGGTTTGGAAAAAAAAATAAATCAAACTGAAATACTCGGCGAATTTTACAAAACCGGACTCGTATAGAATAACAGTGCAAAAATATCATCGCGCCAGTTATTGCATCCGTCCGACTGCAGGCGTCGCCGTTCTCATCCTCGCAAAAAGGCGACGAGCAAAAAAGATGCACGACGGTGCCACGAATAAATCGATATCGCTCTCGAGACGGTATGCATTGCATCTTGTGTGTGCGCACACGCGCAGTGATCAAGCACTCCCGTTCTTCGAGAGCTTCGTATATAAAATGTAAATCTCGCTCTCGGTTCCTCTTATCGCGGCTTGTTATCGCGCACCAAATCGCTCCAAGATTATATTCGTTAGGATTGGATGCCGCTCGGGAAAAGTTTATTTGGTGTACGATCAAGATATTAAATACATACAAGTTTCAAACTTGTACTAATACTTCTTTAAATCTTGGAATGTCTTAACATACGAGAGGGATTCAAAGGGTATCCTATACGTCTCTTGGAGAAACTGTCTTGCGTACATAATTTAAAAAAAATACTTTTTCAAATGTTATCAGCTCCTGCATTTGAAATCCTGTATTTAATTTATAGCCAGAGATCGGCAAATTAACCTCTGAATATCAGAGCGGAAATAATCGTCATTTAGCAATTGTATCTTAATCGTTAGCCAAATACAGCATATTCTCACGATTTTGCGAATCGAATGGACCGTTCTTCCGTTAAATTATTATTGTCGATTTCAATTTCAGGCTACAGCTACCTCTCATCCACACTCTCGATTCTCATCTCTCGCGAACCTTCTTCCCTTCGGGTATTTAGATTGTTTTCAATTTGGAATTCTCGTGATGCTTACTCAACGAGAAGACGAATAATTGCAAATGTCCCGGAGCGGTTCGTGCCGTTCGCTCCTGCCACCGCTATTTTTCCTCCTCCTGTCGCTCGATGTTGAATATCACCGGTATTATACACTGTCCGATATCGAATCGACGGATGAGCTTCTTTGCCAAACAGCTCGGGCACTCGCGCCGATTGTAAATAACCGGACAACTTTTCACCAATCCGTCTATATATTCTAAACCTATAATATAAATTATACTTGTTTGCAACGGACAAATACATATAACGGGTGTCGTGATATTTCTGTTAGAATCGATAGAATTGATCTTTTGATATAGGAAGCAATAAGTAGCTTTACAATTTTTCACACGTAACAAAAGAATAACAAAGTTCATATTAATCACGAATTTCTAATCTACCTATTATGTATATTGTCCAGTTGTGCTGGAACACCCTATAGTAGACAGGCTGTAGTATATGTATTTGCTTAAACTCGCAAGCTTTATTGCGAAATACCGTGAAACTAATACGCTCGCGCTCGCGCATATAACGTTGAATAACGAAATCTGTCACTCTACGTTGATTCGAAACGCAATTGACAAAAGTTATACGAGATTATGAAGCGCGTGTAAGAGTACAATGAAATGAATTCGCGTACTTGGAGTTAACCAACGTCGATCTGGTCCCAGCCGATTTTCGTTTATATTTTCCCCATTCGGCGAATACGCAAACACGAAAAAAGCATCGGGTGCTTGCACAGCGCCGACGTGCACGCGCGTCATAAAAATCGAACACGTTACGATTTATAAGAGCGCGTGCCGATTCGTTCCTCGTTTCGCGTATCTGTTCTCCTAGCTGCGTTTCCCCGCCTCTTTTGCTTTGTTGTTGCTCTTCTTCTTTTTTTTTTATCGAGAAACTTGAAAATAGGATCGTAAAAAACGCGTTCGTGTCGAGCATGGATGATGCGATATATCCTTTTTTTCTACGGCCCGAAGCTCTTCTCTCCTTTTTTTCGAACTAATTACGAGACATTTACGGAACGGCGAAGAAAACGCCGAAAGTAAAATCGATAGCTCTACGCGCGGGATCTTAATCCGCGCGTCTAGAAAAATCGATCGAAAACACGATTAATCTGAAAAAGTCGATAAGATTGTAACAGTTTATAAGTTCGTTACAAACTTTATATATCGATGACCGAAGAGAGCGAGGGCGAGTCTCCTTCACCGGAGTGGTGTAAGTCGTTCGAGAAGGAGCGGGGGATAAGTCCGGGGCCCACGCTCCAACTCTGCGATTTATCTAGTCTCTTCCCTTTCGCCACCCTCATCTCACCCTTCTTCCCTACCCTCCCTCCCTCTACGTCTCTCTCTCTCTCTCTCTCTCTCTCTCTCTCGATTCCTCTTTTTTTCTTTCTCGAGCTTTCATCCTCTACATTGAACGTCTGAAATGCGTACATTACGTTGCTTTGTTACTTCGAAAGACCTTTAAAAACGCCTCGGAAAAATGCTGATTCATTGAAAAACTTTCTTTCCTCGTGACGATCCTCCGGTGAAATACAAAAGTCGTGTTCTACATAGGGATAGGATCAGAGAAGAGAAAAAAGGATTGTACATAACTCTCGCTTCCGATCGATCTTATTGTCACGTACGAAACCCGAGTGCAAACAATTCCGTGTGGCTCTCTCTCTCTCTCTCTCTCTCTCTATCTCTCCTTTCTCTTTCTCTCTGCCTCTTTCATTCTTTCCATTCTTATCTTGAGACGGATGAAAAGTAGTCGAGGTACGAATTTCAGAAACAAACCGAAACGATGATTTGTCGGGCGAGAATTGCGATACCGTTAATAGTGATTCGACAGAATTTTAAATTGCGGTAAAGCGCCGGTATTCGTGTATGTTTTTTGTTACATTAAGCGATAAAGGATTATCGTGCAATAAGTCGTTCAATCCCACGATATACATTTTTGGAACATTTTATTTTCAAATTGATTCGTGAATATCCACGCGGAAAGAGAACATTGCGAGTGCATTGCCCAGTCAGTCGATATCAAAAGTCCATTCGCGCGCATCACCCGTCAATCGTATTAGGTGTATTCCCGAAATAGCGCGTGAATTGATTCCGACGCACACACGCACGAACGAAATTCGACCGCGTAATCTTTTATCGCTGGATATACCTGTTTCGTGTGTTTGACGATTGTCAACGCAAACGGCCACTTTTACACCTCCGTAATATTCATATACACTGCGCGCAAAAATTAAAGGATCACTTTTTTTTCGATAAAAAAAGAGTGATTTTCAAATTGCTGTAACTTCGCGAAAAATTAACGTAGATGGACGCTAAAAGAAGCGTTGGAAAGCTCTGTTCTTCTAGTTTGTAAATGACATTCTTCACATTTTTTATAGAGCTACTGTGCAGTTGTTATAAAAGGAAATGTAATAGTATGTGAATTCTCGAAAATTCGATTCAATTTTAAATAAACGCCAATAGTTGAAAAAATTTTTTAGATTAACGACAATCATGTAGTTGAATAGCTTGATTCTTTAGCTTCAATTTGCCTCTTTAGTGAGTTTTGTACGATGATTATTCATCGAGTTATGGCCGTTAGAAGCAAAAGTGACACTTTTGTGTTCAAAAGTGAATTATTCAGTTAATACACGTCCTACAAAAATCTGAAGGAGGGTTTTGGAAACTACAATTTATGATTCATAATAATTCTGCCTTAGTTTGCATCAGGAAAATTTTCTGATATACAAAATATTGAAAAGAAAAATTACTAAAAAATCTTAATTTACAGAAATCGTTTTCGTTGGAAATAAAACAAACCTTTTTTCACTTATTGAATTTTTTCTTTCAATGATCTATGTTATCAATGCCAAACAATAGTCATTGTTGACAAACAGAGAAATACAATATTATCTGAGAAATTGAACATTTATACGAAATTTCTGTGTTTAAACAATATTCACAACACATAATACTTCTTACTATTAACCCTTTGCACTCGAGAGGTGACCCTGGCTCACCACATGATTTT
>NCVS01002394.1:0-14597 GCA_003055095.1 Goniozus legneri
TATTTGCTTAATTGCGAACACACGAGTATTAGAAATAGAGAGAGAGAGAGAGAGAGAGAGAGAGAGAGAGAGGGTAGAATGTAGGTACATATGAAAACATTAAATAGAACGGAGGCTGCGAGAAATAAATTCAAAAGGTAGCCGGGTTATATCAACGAGTCGAGTGCACATCCCGGACAAAGGGATTTCAAGCGCGTATATGTGGCGATCTGACCCTCTACGTCAATGGTCCTTCCATTTGCCTGACAATTCTCAGATTTTTTTTTTTTTTGAAATCCAGTCTATTCTCTGGGATTTCAATTCTTCGTACTCAAAGACGTGTTAAATGTTTTCAGCTGGAATGTCTAGTTTGACTAATACTCGCTAAATTGTTAATGCTAATATACGCGTCAATTAGAGATCGCCGCAAACTCAATTTATTTTAACCCGCTCGCTCCCTATGCGACATAGCGCCGCGAGGCGTCATACGATCTAAGCGAGTTGCCGTGCCATTGGGAATGTACATGTGGCCTCCCATGACACGATACGGCCACAAGTAGGCCATCCCGCATTTCCGATTCTCAACAGTATCTCCCGACAGCTTAGAGAACATGTGGTTATTGGAAGTTGCAGAAAACTACATCCACAGTTAACGTGTGTAAATTTATAGTAATATTACATTTATTGGATATCGGTGACGAGACTTCTCGACTAAATATTGTTACAATTTATAAATTATTACTATTCATCCGGCTCCTCATCCGTCGTGTAATCGAATGATTTTGGCTTGCTGTAAATGGATAATTTATCGAACGACTGATCTATCGATGCATCAAGAGACAACGATCCCGAATTCTGACGATTTTCTGCAATTTCAATTTACGTTAATACTAGAAGTTATGGATGTATTTTAAATATGACAACTTTTGAATTGAAGAACATTACACTGACTTAATTTTTTGAAACTGTTTTTTTTCGACAGTTTCTTTGAGTTCACCGGTTTCGAGGGATCATCTGAAACAAGTATTTTTCGTGAAATTGGATTTCATTTCACTTTTTTGTGTAATATACCTGCACTGAGTTCTTTTTCAATGGCATCAAACAACTCCAAGGATTTACTCACTAAATGGAAGTTAAATAAAATAAATATACCAGGAATTTGAAAAGTGAAGAAATAACAGGTACTGTAGAAAATTTGTTACTCTGACTGATTTGTCCTATCGAAGGTCTCCCTTTTGAAGATTTTTCCGAGTCCGTTGATTTCATACTCTTTGATTTACCTATAGAAGAACCTATTACAAAATAGTTATGGATAATTGTAATTTATAGAATTTGATGTATACATCGAGTATACTTTGACTAAGTTGGGCCAATGACGGATTTCTCCTAGGTGCACTACCCTCATCGGTACTCTCATCTCTGCTCATTGTATACCCTATAAGAAACTAATCTCTCATTAGTACTACTTATCATTCTTACCACTATTATTGAGATCATAAACAAATCATTAAATACTACGATTTTCTTTATCTTCTGATGCTCCTCTCTTAAACGGATTATAATCGTCTTCTGATCCACCCATGCCCATCATCATCACTAAAAGAATCATTTCTTTCGTATAAACACTGAACCAGCATGTAATAATAATAATAGTAATAGTAATACGTAAGTCTAAGAACAGTACTATTTCTCTTTTTAAGCTTCTCTTCGTCAGCCGATTTATCGCCACTCGACCTATATCCTCCTTGACCAAATGATTGTACATAATCTTTTTCACCTAAGTTATCTTTGTCTGGGTTATCATCATCTAAGTCATCATCGTCATAGTTATCATCTACATATTCACAATATTAAGAATATTATCGTTGAATTGTGTCATTGAGTAGTAAAATCGATCATTTCGTTTTACCTGGGTTGTCTTTCGAACCATCCAAATGGTTAACCCAGTCTGTAAAATCTTCGGAAAAACAAAACGGAAAGAAACTGAATTTACAGAACCAACGATTCCTAAAGTATTGTATGGGACAATTTGACATTACCTCTAAACTTTCTTCCCTCTTTTACCGAACTACGGATTATTTTTCCGAACGGATCATTAGCGAATGAACCATTATTAACAACTTTGACCACAGTTTCAACTCCTTTCAACAAGCCATGATAAACTAAAGGCGACTTTGCTATACCTTGTACCATCTACGATAAAAATCACGAAATTAACATACGTTAAAGTATGTACAAAAATAAAAATTTAAGAAAATTTTCATACTCGGTTTCCAAGTTTTCTCACAGTTGGATTTTCTATCGCTTTCTTCGTTAATTCTAATACTCTCTCAACTACTTTTCTTGCATGATCACTGTCTTGTTCCAATTTAGATTTGGCTATTTTCTTCTTATCGCGATTTTGTTTTCTGCGTTCTTCCCTTTTTTCTTTTATCACCTTACGATCGGCGTCAGAGTCCGATATGGTTACAAACATTGGGTGTTTACCCTGCACACTACCACCGTCAGCTGAAGCACTTTTTCCCTGGGTCGAGCTACGTGACAACTGTGCCAAACTTGGCGCGCGACAAGTGGCAGGTACTATAAGCGAAATAAGAATGACAACTATACAAGAAAATATAATGCATATCAGCTTCATCGTTCAAACAGAAACGAACAATATAGTTGCCAAGTGAACAAATACCGAATCGACAGTCGAGACGAACGTATAAAAACAAGTAAAGTTGTAGAATCGTGAACCAATAATACGATTCGGTTATCGTGAGCAAAATTATCATCTCGTAAAACGAAGATTTTTATGAATACGACCCTGAAATCGCACTCAATGCCACTTTTGATTGCTTCGTGCGAAAAGGAGAATGTGGAGAAAGCAATAAAATATGTTCGGCAATTTATCGAATCGGTGACACGATTCGAATCCAAGATTCCATAGTCTCCTCACCTAAGTGCATGTAACTATACGTCAATTAATCACTCGCTCTCCCGTTCTCGTTTTTCTCATTTCGTTTTTTCCCGCCATTTTGTTCGCGGTAGCGCGCCCATTGTTCCCGGAAATGCATTTTTAGCCGCGGCCTGGAAGGGAAATCGCACGTGGGAGAGCCGTTAAAACGCAGCCTCTTCGGGTCGCGCCGAGCGAAATTACGAGAGTTGGCTCGCTACAACGCGCGTATACTCATCACGCGATACCGACGAATAACGATGCGTCGAGAGGCACGGACGCGCAAAAGAAAAATCAGCGGTCGCTACGTTTTTGTTTTCACTGAATTTACGAGCGCACGCTGGAATAATAGAGAAAAATATTTTTCCCGGCAGGGCTCGAAGCGGAGTTTTCGTTCCCGCGGTCAGAGCCGCGAGTTAAATCGATGAACATGTTCGAGGTAGCTAAACAGCGATCATGCCCGCGGGCCGGCCATTTCGAGTCCTTCATTTTCAACAAAGCTTAACTCGATAAGCTCTCACCTGCAATATCCGCTCCGGCGAGGATTAAATAGTTTTCTCGGACAAAATCAACGAATTTCCATTTCGCGGTGGATTTACATTTGTTTCCATTAGGTTGGAGTTTTTTTTTTGAAAGAGCGCGGTAAAGTACAGAGGGTGCTGGGAGAAAGCCGACAAGGTACTCTAATGAGGATAGTTGCCATGCGCGACTCTCTCTCCCTCTCTCTTTTCTCTCTTTCTCTTTTTTCGCCTTTATCAGCCCGTTGTATAAGAAGAGAAGAAGAGAGAGGTTGGGCCGTGAGTGGAAGAGCATGCGCTTTTACCGCGAAATCCTTTTAGCGTTTCTCGTCGTCGCGTCGTCGCGAAACTTAGGGGAAAAGTCTCGTTATATTCGCGACGGGTATATGACGAAGGGAGAATTCGCGAATGCGCGAAATGCGATACCGGCAGCAGGTGTAACGCGCTGTACATATTTACCAAAGAGATGTGAACGTATATATAGCGACTTGGTGTCGCGAGATACGGCCAAGTGTATTAATATTCATAAACCCGTTAAGCGAATTTAGGTGAAATTACATCCTCGATATGGCCAAGTTTGTTGCGGTATCGGGTGCGATATTGATAATACGATTACACGATGCCAATCCTGGCTTTTCTCTCTCCCGCCCGGTTCTTACTGTCTTTCTTGGCGTACAACTCGAAAACGCTGCACTCGAACGAGAAACGATCAGAGAACGATCGAAAATACGAAGAAGAACGTTGGCGCGAGGTTCGATCGCGCGGATTAGTTTTATGGGCGGCGCCGTCTCTCGCGAGAAAGTTAAATCACGAGAGTCGAGAGCAGCCTGAACCTCGTTAACAAATCGCACAGAGAAAGTTTTCGCGAAAAGTCCGACCGAGTCTTTCTCGGAGACTTTTCACCCTTGCTCTTTTCCGCACTAGCAAATACGTGAAAATATCGAACGCGCGTGAATTCCATTAAAAATTCCGTTCCTGTAAAATTTACTTTTCGAACACGACCAGGATCGCTGTGTATTGTAATTTTTTGCTTCCAAAACGGGTTACGTTGGTTGAACTCGTTATAGGAATTTTCCCATGTGATACTCAATTTCTCAAGATTTTCTTCAAGATGGTGCGAATCATACTTTTCGCAGAAGCGTCCGATAGTTAATTAAAATCAGTTTAATCAATTTCACTTGTCAAAACTGCGAAGTCGGGTTTCTCCGTTCTATCAGAATCACACTCTCCTTTGGGA
This sequence comes from Goniozus legneri, assembly GCA_003055095.1. Taxonomy (NCBI): domain Eukaryota; kingdom Metazoa; phylum Arthropoda; class Insecta; order Hymenoptera; family Bethylidae; genus Goniozus; species Goniozus legneri. Next base: position 4,673 of record NCVS01002394.1, read on the forward strand.
TGTTATCGGATTCGTTGTTTTGTATTCGCTACTTTCGCTCCGAGCGGAAATGAAAATTGATTAAATTTTCATTGTATTGAATTTTTCATTTTCTTCTCTCTTCAAATAAATTCATTGGATTAAATTTTATCGAATAACTTCACCATAGTTCGGTTATTTTATGAATTATACGAAAACAAGAGATATATTCGTAAAACAAAAGAGGAGAATGAATTTTTGACTATTTATTGCAAAAATTATTTAGAAACAATTAGTAATAATATAAAAGGCATCATCGAGTTCCTTCGTTAAACATAATATAGCATAATTGCAACGATTATTATGACGATTTAATATAATTTTTTACTATGTATATATTTTACATACGTTTTTATACTACATATATGTATAGTACCTACATATCCGAAGAATATCATTTTACGTATAAAGCTAGCGCAAGAGCGAAGAGCGAGACCACATTTCAGCACAACGAATGCCAGTTTCTTGTTACGTAAGAATCAACGCGCATGACTATGCGTATGCATATAATCTCTACGTGTATAATCCTTAGAAAGAGAAAAAAATCCATTTCCTAGAATTCGCATATATTCCGTTCACGAGGTCTAGGAAGAATTAAATTCAATTTAACGTGCATGTAGTAATGCTCGTGTACGCTTATTGCATTCCATTTTCATCTCGAATATACGTCGCGTAATATCAGACATTTTAAAATCGTCAAAAATTTCAAATTACATACTCGTCCTTTAAAAGGTATTTCAATATTGCTGTTCCTTTTCTCCCGCCGTTTCCGCGCTATACGCGGAGAATTTAACTCGTGATTATCGGACATCTTTGATAATATTTCTGCGACGTTGAGTTTAAATTTTCACGGCTCATTGCGCTTTACTCGACGAATTCAGAGCTCGCGAGTTCAATGGAAAAAAGAAATAAACCAAGTGGAAGGATAGAAAGAAGCGAGAAACCGGAGCCACGGCTGAAGCGAAGCCAGATATTATTTTTCCGAGTCGAAGGTTCCGAAGTCGCGCGATAACTTTGTTTACGCGGGCTATGCAAACGGTCGACGGCAATAGGTACGAGCGGAGCTGTTCATGTCGTAAGTGGTAATTACTTTCGCGCTTGCGCGCGACGCGCCGAGAAAAAGCGGAAGAGAGGATTAAGAGGAGTCTGATATCAAAGTCCACGTTGAATCATATCTACTTCAACATTCGAATTTTAACTTGTACTTTAACGGGAAACGACGAGCGTGCCCGCTTCGAGTCTTTGAGGATCGCGTTGCTAGACGAGGCGCCAACTAGTTCGTCCGTAGTTGGCTATACATATGTAGGTAGAAGCTCGTACCCCGGTAACCCGCCCCCTATCCTGTCGACCATTCGGTCTGCCTACGCTTCCGTCCGCCGTAACAAGATATCCTTTATTAAATTCCGTCTCGCTCGCTCGCACCGTATCGACGAGAAAATATTTTGCAAAAATAATTCCACAAACTCGCGGCATCGAATTTCCTGCTTCACGCACGATATAATAGAATACACGTTGAGAAATCGAATATGAAGTATTCTGCACAGAAAAAAAGGATTACTTGAATCAAGAAAGTTATGCGGAAGAAATATACTTTCCAATATCAAGTCTTTTTTTCTTTCTTGAATGAAGAAATAAATTTTAAAAACAATTCTTGTGAATTTCTTGATCCAAAAACGTGTGTCCTTGAATAAGTCAATATATCCTTCATTCAAGAAACTATTACTTATTATTATGATTTTTAAACTATTTTTTTTATTTGATAAAACAAGATAGATTTGGTTCAAGTATGATAATACTTGATTCAAGAAAAAAAATCTTGATCCAAGAGAAAAAATTCTCAATTCAAGAATTTAATTTTCTACTAATATGAAGAAATTATTTTCTTGATGACGGAATTTTTTTTTCTCCCGCATAACTCTCTTGAATCAAGTATATATTTCTTGATTCAAGTGATCCTTTTTTTCTGTGTGAGTTTTCATTTAGTCGTCACTACGCGTACATCATATAATGTGTGAGATGTCAAATCTCAAACGAGCCTGAAGAGTGCATCTGTTAAATGCAATGAAAATTTAAAAAAACATTTTCCTTGAAATTTTCCCTTACAACGATGTGAATTTCAGACTTATAAATCTCAACGAGATCTTGCAAATGTTATTTTCGTTCAGATAGTGTTTTCCTTTTCACTTATCGAATCCTCATTTTCTTGGAAGGGCTTTTCCGTTTTCTTCATTCATCGGCGTTCGCGGGCACGTTATGCGGTGCGGACAGTCTAACTCGAAAAGTCACGCTCGAACAAACGAAAACTCCGAATGTTCGAGCCTGGGGGGAAAATAGGATTTCGACTTTTCGCGGTGTGAAGTCGTTCGAGGTAGAAACCGTTTTCAATCGTTCCATTCCCATAACCGTTCTCTCGGGGTAGCATGAATTCGCGTTCTCTCTGTGATTATATATACGTTTCCCTTTCTCCCCCACCCCTCACTCTCTCCCTCTCTCTCTCTCTCCCTCTCTCTCTCTCTCTCTCTCTCTCTCTCTCGCTCTCTGGCCGTTTCGCCAAAAATTCTAACGAGTTCGAAGTTCGCGCACCGAAAAATCGCGAATTACCGTTTCGCGGAAGGAAAGTTTTCCTTTTATCTCGCGTACAATAAAAACTCCACTCACGCGGTTAATCTCGACGGAGTTTAAACCGGATCCAAAAAAACGTGAAATGAGAAAGAAAGAGAAAGAGAGAGAGAGAGAGAGAGAGAGAGAGGGAGAGGGAGAAAGGATTGATAAAAATGGCCGATCAATTTCAACGCCGCGGGCTTATTCTCGTATCTCATGGGAGTCTCTCGTCGTTCATGATTCCTCGGGCGATCGTGAAATGGAATATCGCGATCGCGTCGAACGCACATACGGGCACGCACATACACACGTAGGTCGATTTCGTTTCGCCGGAGTACTTATTTTCGAGATTGTGCGGACGGAGCGAGGCACTCGGCCGTGAGTTTCTTGCTGATTGTCCACAGCGAGGGTGAGATAGAGAGAGAGAGAGAGAGAGAGAGAGAGAGAGAGAGAGAGGGACCGAGAAAGTAAGTAGGTCAAGCAGAAGAGAGTCAGACGTCGCTAAGGCACGACGCGCATTCGTTCCCGCTTGTGGATAAAGGCCTCGCACCTAGCGTCTTCCTCTCTCGCCAAGCGACGTCTGTGTGGTATAAACAAAAAAAAAAGACATCACGCACGTCCGCACGAACGTTGGATGATAAATGAAAAGAAATGCAAATTCTTGAAAGAACGGCACCCGACGCCTCGGTGAATAAATAAAAACCGGGACCCTGATGTGTAAAAGTGAGGTACAGAGGAAAAGAGGAAGAGCGGGGGAGAAAAACGAAGTGAAAAAGACGTTTTAATCTGCGAAAGATTCCTACTGGAGATTCAAAGGGCTCTGAATTTTTGAAAATCGTTACATGCTGAATTAATCATGGAATTTCTAAAGGTTAGGACCCGTTCCGATGTATCTGCAATATGAATTACAGAGAAAGGGATACAAACGAAAAATAAATAAGCGCGGTGGGTATCCTCGGGATGTGGAATTAATTAAAAGGCGTTCCGATCATTCTCAAACGTATTCAAAAATATTCAGCATCCGTGTTCATTATTGCCCTAGGTTATGGAAACGGAAACATTCAAAAGAAGACGAAAAATAGTGTTGAAAATACAGATTGTAAATCACGTAAAAATATCCTGGAGAGCGGAAAATGAAGAAACGAGAATTAATGTGAGATTCGTACGGAAAAATGAAAAAGAGGCGATAGTAGTGATACTGCACGCGCATGTTATTACGCAATCTTCTTCTTTTCCTTCTGATATTCTTTGCAATTTCTCTCGGGAGTATTACATTTCTACGAAGTGGTGAATTAAATACGGCGCACGGGAGTGAACGGGAAAAAGGGATAGCACCTTTTGAAACAAAAATTCAAAGTCTACAGCAAATATTTGAAAGAGATACACGTATGTGTATAATTTGTTTTTAAATTTACAGAGAAACAGGGACTGCTTAGAGAGAGAATCAAGCTGATTAGAGAGCACCTTGATAAAGATCAATTGCAGCTACACGGATAACAAAAGAGGGCACTCGGGTGAACGCAAGGAGGATAGAAGATAGAAGAGATGATGCCAGGGTGCATTCACGTCACGCACCGCCTACTCCTACTTCTATAGACAATCTCATGCTTCGGATAACCTGTTTGCCCGCCTTTTTCTCCCAATAAGAGCTTCGAGTAAATCAAGGATTGTGTTTCCCACTCTCCCTCTCATCACCTATTCTCGTCTTCCTCGGTCTTTTATTTCCTTTCCTTTTCCTCTCTCCAGTCCCATCTTATTTTTTTACTATTTATTTTCTTCGTTCATTTGTCACCCCATTTTCCGTCTTACTATTCCTTATTCTTACTCCCCTCCTCTTGAATTCTCACAACTATATAGTTTAATTTAAATTATTCAGCGCGATTATTTCCATCCCAATGTTGCGCGGTGATTTTAATACTGTAGTACCTATACCTCTAGAATTAACGACTCCTTTGTTCTCAGCGTCTTGTATTTTTCATCTTTCGACTCGTCAAAGAACAGCTAAAGGAGGATTTCCAGCGAGAGGAAGGAGAGGAGAAAAAAAAAACAATGAGAAGGCGATCTCCCTTTCGTGCGTTTGCCTTTTTCCTCGATAGCTAATCGACGTATCTTTCATTTTTATCCGAGCCCTTTCTCCATAATACCGTACTAGCCTTTTTTTCATCTTATTTTCTTATCTTTTATTGCGCCTTTTCTTCTCTCGATCTTTACAATTTCTCCCTCTCGTTCCACGATTCTATTTCCTCCGACGATAGTTTGCCGATATCCTCGCGGTTTCTCGCCTTTTGTCGGTTAGCCATTCCCGTGCCGCTTCTCTTTTTCCGAATGGCCTTTCCAATTTTCCTCTTTTTTCTTACTTCTCTCTCTTCCTCGCTCGCTCCTTCGGCGAGACTCCCTTTCTACTTCCCTTTGCATGACCATTCGTCTTTCTTCGCTTTATCCCGCTTCCAATAGATCGTGGGAAATTTATTCCTCGCTGGTTTTTTCTTTTTTCGCAATGTCTTCCTAGGATATCCTACTCGAGGATAATTCACGAGAGTATTTATCCATCTCCTGAACGTACAAATACACACACACGTGTAGGAAAATCGGATATTTCAATATTGGAGCTAATCGACGCTATACCGCCGACACAAGCCGCAAGCTCTCTCGCTGATATAAGTCAGCGATTTTTATCGCGCGATACCGCTGAATCGACGCGCCACTCGAGACGGCAATGCGCCACGGAGAACGCGCGCGCGGGTACAATGACGATCGAGACGCGAAAGTATACCTTCGGCGGGATTCATCTTTATTCCCGCCGCGAGCTATCACGACGTGTCGAGCTAGAGGCGCGTTACCGTAATAGCCGACTTTACAATTCAAAAATCGGTAATATTTCCTCGAGAAAATAAAACGTTCGCGGCGATTTCGGTATTCGATGTTGAATGGGATACTCGATTAAGCGCTCGATAGGTCTGAAAGGCGAAGCGCTTTAATGAAGGCATTAGGCTGTGATTGAATGCAACTATAGCGCATAAAGCGGACGCTTTGATGCGGTCGTCACCAGTATTCTGATGAAATTATTATCGCGAGCGAAAGACGAAGAGAGGAGCCGAATGCTACCCGAAGTCTGAGTTTCAAACGAATTCCGAACTGTCGAATTCGGCTCGGTATCGCCTGGAAAATGATGAATCGTCCCATCGACGCTCGACTACCTCGCAGCAATCGAAATCTCCGAGAAAAAATACATACATACATACATACGCGTGTAGGATAGTTCGTAGTTGGCCGAATCCGATTTCGCGATTTATTCGGATTTTCGTACATTTCGAAATATCTCTTATATTTGATTACACTCGCGAGCATAGATACAGAAATTGATATATACGCGTGGGAAATTCCAACGCGAATTGAAATACGAGCGTAGGCAGGTTTAATCGTGTTTCACAAGATTATTCGTTTCGCAAAGCGAATAAGATTGAAATTCGCGATTTAGTAGTTGGAACGTGTCACGTCCTATCACGCGAAAATTTCACTGCGTGAATATCGAATAAACAACGACCTTTATCATTCCCTAAATTGATGAACTTTCCTCGTAATCCGGGTATAATGAAATTCGCTTCCACGCGCTCGTTTCCTATTTTCTCCGCGGCAATTAACGACGAAATTGATTGCGAATTATAACTCGTTCTAGGAGCTTCAAAATTAAATCAGCAATTTTAACGAGAATTTCAACGTTCCTCTTTCCTATTTTATTTATAAACGGCGGACGGGGATGCCTCGAATTTTTCATTCCGCTCGGCTACTTACCAACCGCGTAGGATCGAAAAGTTTAATGGCCATTCGTCGGGATGGGCGTCGTTTATTCGCATGATTCATAGATACATTCACCTAATATTCCCGCGGCCGCATTCGAATCGCGCAATAAGTGCCCATTGTTCCCGATAACGTCACATTTCATCCGCTTTCGCGCGGGAAGCGAACGTCCTATATATCATATCGACAATTATTTTATCTAATACACGAGAGTCGTTATCACCGTTGTGCGTTGCGTCATCGAACGGCATATCGGACAATGAAATAGTACACCTCCGCTAACGAAACAACGGCGGCGCAAGGGAACTCGATCGAACCGGAGTCGAGATTGGAACATTCGTTACCCTTTATTCGTCCGTTAACCGTTTCATAACGCCGAGTTTTGCGCTCAAATGGTGTTAATTGTCAGGTTGAGAAAAAAAAACGTTCGGATTTACAGATCTCGAATTCGGTTAATTCTCGAGATGTCAATCGCAATATTAATCGGAGTTTTCGTGTTTCGGCGAAAACTCGAATGGGCCCGCACTGTCTTTTGCCGCAGCCACGCGCCTTGTGTTTCTAACTACCGCGTCACTATTTATCCGTGCGGGCGAGCGTCGGCTGGAGGATATTTATTTCGACATCTGTGCGGTAAAAGCGAGCGCGAACCCCGGCAGAATGCTCGCTAATGAGTTTCGTCGTGAGAAGCCCGTCTGAATAATTGCGCCCGACACGGTGCAGATGCGCATGCGCTTCGACCGCATAACGCGCACATTGTCCGGATAATTTTTGTCGGAGAGTATCCGTCAATCAACGACTCTCCACTTCTGAAGATTGAACGATCGCTCGACGAGATTTTCCGTTCTATTAAGTTGGGAAAAAATATCGATTCGACTGCATAAAATCTCCGTGGAGCGTGAAAATCGAATTAGACTCGGTAATCGCATCGATATAAATTCGCCGTGTGAATTTATAATCAAGACGACGTGGAAGGCAGCAGCGCGCAAGGACAGAAAGAGAAACGAAAACGAGGGGGAGAAAATAGGGACCGAACGCTCGAGAGAATCTTGCTTTATCGCGATCGAGAGTCCTATTAATGGCGAAACGCCATTTGAGAAACGCGAATAAAAAAAATTGGAAATACAAAACACGATGTACGAAACAATCTGGACTCCTACACGAACTACGAAAGCAATTCCTTAAAGTAATAAACTTATACTATCTGTATCGATTATATCTTTATTGTTATTTTTCTTCTTTCGTTTATGACCTAGCTGTCGAAGAAGTATGATATTTTTAAAAAAACTACGATAGTACAGCTTCAATTTCGAAAATCGATAACGACGAGTTTCATTGGGTCACGAGGTTGCCTGAACTATCGAGCAATCAATTGCCATCGCGGGACTTAATTAATCAGACTGGAGATAAGGATTGGGGGCATACTCATATCGACGGATTATATTCGCGTACTCGCAAGTTCTCGACGACGCGTCACGTGCGCGTCTCGTGGTTACCGCGAGAGTGGGGTAAGCTCGGGTCGAGGCTGGTTAAGCACAGAATCCGAGCCAGCCGGAGCGGATTTCATTAGGCGCGTACATACGCCATATAGAGGTCGTGTTTACGAGAATTGCCTTCAGTCGTTTGAAGGCGACACCGACGATGAATAGAATGAAGCAAAAACGAATCTGCACGGATACACATATACATACTCAAGGATAGCAAATTCGAAGTGAAATTGAGGCGGACGTGTACAAAGCTTCGTGGAATTTCATAATACGTCTTGAAATTACTCGTCTCTACGAATTGCCAGGGAAATTTTTCAAGAGAGAATAATCAACGAACTATCCATTCGGTGGTTGGAAGGGGAAGGGGGAGGAAAGGGGAAAAGGGGGAAAGGCGCCATTGTGGCAATTCACGAAAATAATTATGCCGAACGGAGGTCGGAACGGAGACATTTTTGTATTGTCAGAAGAAATGAAAGAGAGGGAACGAGTACGAGGGGGAGAGAGAGCGAGAGAGCGAGAGAGCGAAGCAAAAACGCACAATACCGGCCAACTGTCTTGGAAAAGGAGGTTAACCGAGTCGAGTTGTAATGCCCCTCTCGTCTCGTTCTCTTTCTTCCCTGCTACCCCTCGCTTCTTCACTCTCGCATTTTCTCCCGTTCACCTATATCCAACCGTAGGCGGCGAAAAAAAACTCCTGCGATTAACTCACTTCATGAGAACCGTAATGCCGTGGCTGTTAAGCTTTCGGTTATGACCTTTATTCGCGCAATACTACGCACTCCCTCGAGTTATCGTTTCCCTCCATTCTGGCCGCGAAATTCTACTGATTAAAACGTGTAAATTCGACGAACGATTCATCCAATGGCAACATTCATTTTCTTTATATTTCTCTCGAGTGATTCAACTAAGAAAAGAAAAGAGAGAGAGAGAGAGAGAGAGAGAGAAAGAGAGGGAAAAACCTCTTTTCTCAAATAACATCAAAATCCCCGACCCAACGGTAAATGAAAATATTTTTACTTTCGCAACGTAATTCTTGACGTACTCGGTTATTCTGCGAAATATCGAGCGAATACGCAAAAAATTTGTATTGATCTGCCAATGGAAAAGTCAGCGTAGGCCGCGAGCGATTCGTCTTACGAACGTCGACCAGCTGTTTCCAAATAAATATATGTACATAACCCAATACGTATACGAGTTTTTTCCCCTCCTCTTTTTTTAATGCCAGCGGCAGCAACCGCCCTCTTAACCTCTCGTCCTTCCAACTGGAAAGTCACGAAAGCTGCAAGCTGCTGCCAATATAATATACGAACTGCATCGTCTTTTGGTCCGCGAGTTTAAACTTATACGCTCGCAAATATTAATAAACTCTCTCTCTCTCTCTCTCTCTCTCTCTCTCTCGTTACTCCTCTTGCTCGTCCATCCGCACAGTTAGATTAATTCACCATTCAAATGTTTATATTCAGCAGATGCAAAGTAGAAACGAGGAGAAAAATTTGCCAATAATTAAAACGTACCACCACTCGGTGGAAATTTCCGCGCCATTTTTTTTCGTTATTTATCTTCCCGAGCGTTACAACGTGACGAGGAGTAAATTCGTTTCCCGTTAAGGGAGAGTTGGAGTTTCGTTTAATCTCGAGTGAAATTACTCGAGGCCCGTGGAAGAAAATTTCGCGGCATCGGTGGGCGGAAAAAAAGTCTAGACGGGCGAGATGACGAGGAGGCAAGTAGGGGGTGTGTTCTACTATATATTCCGTTTTGTCTGGTTGTACCTTTGGCAAACAGTCCTCGACTGAGCTAATCCGACTTGCGTGCTCGCGTACCATTGAGGCCGCGTGATACGGGTACGCCACCGTGGCTCAGGGATTAAGGTGACAAATTCCATCCACCCATCCGACGTCCTCTCCCCTAAACGTGTCAATCCTCTTGTCACCTGTCCACGCGAATTACACCCCTCCCTCTCTACCTCGCATCCAACCCCCTCCCTCCCGCCCCGCTACGAGCGTATCCGTGTTTGTTTCGCAAAC
>NCVS01002394.1:14660-27362 GCA_003055095.1 Goniozus legneri
CTGTTTTTTTTCTTTTCACACCTAAAACACTTGCAGCCTTCGCGAGAGCTGACGCAGCGTCGATTTGTCAAACGTTCACGCACCGCTGGATTTTCGCGGACGATTTAACACGAGTCGAGTCTGGAGTCGGACGGCCCGCTCTATGTGTGTGTGTGTGTGTGTGTGTGTGCGCGTGTATGCGTATGTGTGTGTATTCGTCTGTACATTCACGGTGACGATAATCGAGCATAGGACTTAATTAATTACGTTCTCGGCAATTTAGCCGAGTCGCGTTTTGTTCGATTAATATAGCAACCGGCGAAAGTGTTGAACGAAAAAAATCCAGACATTTAATTAATCCTAGGTACGTTTATTCGAACGTGACTGAAAATTCCAACTGTTCGACATGACATAAATATTTCTGCGAATTAGGGAAATTGATTTTCCAAAGTCTGATGAAGCTGGAATAGCTTTGACGAGATAATATTAGGTCCAATGGTACATTTTAAGGAAGAAGAATCGATCGACTTTTTTTGTACCTTCTCGTTTTCGACGCAAAAAATCGACTCCGAGGACTCTGTATTGAAACTGGAGTGCCCGGGAACTCGAAGCAATAAACACGACGGAAAGACGCGAAATTCGCACAATTTTCGAGTATTTCTCCGTAGCTTTCGTTCCCTATTCGCCATTCTCGAGTGGCATCTCTGCAATTCCACCAAAGTCAGTTACTCTCTCCTGTTTTTGATGAACAGAATAACAAGAGAACGTCGGCCTTTGTTTACGAGAAAACTCGCTGTAAGTAACAGGCATTACGAGCAGTTTGAAGTAATCGTATCATCGTTCGTTAAGCAGTTTACGAGCGTGTACCGCGCGCGTATATAAAGACGTAACCTCTGTGAAAAGCCGATCGACACTCGGCCCCACCCACGAGCTTCCGGTTTTCCGGTTGGTCCTCTACACGGTTTTAAACGAAATTGAAACGAGCCAGTGAGTGGCTGGAAGCGCCATCATCTAGCTTACGCGAGACTCCATTATCCCGTATAATATCGCTCCGTGAATCGAAATATTATGCCGGTCCGAGGGTAGGAGAAATTTCACCTTCGGATCAGTCCGCCGATAAATTTATACCGGCACGACGATCGTGTGGGAAAGAGGGAGGGAGGGAGGAAGTGCATTTATATTCATCCGAGGAGGGCGTATTATAGGCGCGTGTTTGGCCCGAAAATCGTTGCACCGTCAACCGCGTTACCGTGCGGAATAACAAAGCAACGATTATAATCGCTCTGTAAACTGGTTAGCACGATAAATGAACTCTGCCGGGATCTCGCGTTAGTCGTCTAACAGTCCTTTTATTTTGTCAGGCTCTGTGTCATACTCTATAATGACACAGGACAGAAATCCTATTTCCGCGTTCCGCGTACTTTGCTAGTGGTGTAATCGAGTTACCCCGTTTTCGAGTTTACGCGCGGACTCGATATCGCTGATAGGTTTTCCCAGGGATATTGATACGCTGATCGCGCAATTTTCGTCGATATATATTCATTATACATTTAATCAGGGGACATTTAATTTCACGCATTGAAAATCCACTACCAGGTTAAGTTCTGATTCATGTAACAAAGATACATATCGGATTACGTTTTCATAACGATCGTTGTGATGTTCATCTTTTACGAGTGTGGGTTTTCGTTAAAATGCAATTAGGTCAAAGTTAACGAGGGCACGTCGATCGACAATGAAGACACGTTCATATCCGCATACAGGTTCAACGCGTACAAACCGAACTAGAGAGACGGGTTGGAAATTAATACGTCGGAGAATGAAAAATCGCGAGAAATTTCGCGTATATTTAAACGTTGAAAATCGGTACACGAGGCATTCGAGAACGTCGGCAATAGAATATCTTGCGCTCTCGTCTCAGCGCTTTTTCATCTTACTTTTTTTCGCGCCTACGAGCTCGCGCGCGCGCTATCCGGGTGACGAAGCGTCGCTTGCTGGCTGCTCGCGATATTCGAGGCACGTTTTCAGCGTGTCGCTGAAGGTAGAAGCGGCTGGACTGGAGGGGGACGTAAATGCCAGCGGAAAATGGTCGTCCCGGCGAAACGAGGTCACGCGACGATTCTTTATTTTTTTTTTTCTCGAGCTTTCTTTTCTGTATTCCACTTCTGTTCCGGTATATCTTTCGATACGAGATGCAGCCGAAGCGACCGTGAATCATATCTTGTCGTCGTCTATTGAAAATGTCGCAATTTTGAGAAAAAATGCAATTCGAAAATTCGTAATTGGAGGCAGAAGGGAGAGAGAAGAAAACGATGAAAAAATTTGATCGATTCGGCTCCGATAAATATGCACCCTGCGGTGAAGTAAAAAAGTTCAGTCCCCTTTGCAGAGTCCTTGTTTTCTTTGGGGGTAGACGAATCTGAATTGGCAATCGGTGCATTCACTGGGTGAATTCGGTCGTTCGTATGGTCCACAAAAGCAAAGCGCGGTAATCGCGGTACCCAAACGATGATTATGTTTGAACCTCCTTTGGGACGGTTTTCTTTGATCTCTAGAATTCAGGACGACCGGAAATAATAAAGGCATTTAATTTATAAAAACCGGTCAACGGGCAGAAGCCGAGAGCGAATTTGATCACTAGCAATCATTGAATAGTACGAATGTTCGATAGGACGCATCTGAATTGCTCTGTAATTGATTCGCCTATCGCTAATTAATTCTCGCATAATTGATTCTCGATAATCCCAAATACACGTGCACTGGTTAGACGAGAGTATATCGTTCAGAATCTGTGAAAATTTTCCCCCCTCGATCGATCGATAGCGAAGCTCCCGGCGACAAGCCCGAAAGCTGTATTCGGAATCGCGAGTCGTAGTGTTGACGTGACGCATGTGGGTGGATACATCTGTCGGCCATGCACGGAAGCACGAGCCGAAACGGGTTGAACGCGAGAACGAAGATTAACGACGTTTCGAAACTCGCTGCAAAGAAAAACAGCTTAAGCCTATGTCTACTTTGCAATACAATTTCGAACTTTTAACGCGGAAAACTAGAAATCCTGTTTATACGAGCGACGGTGACGTATTTCTTTGAGAATGGCTAAGTACGAGAGCGTTAACAAACTTTTTCGGGATGGAAAACGTCGTTACGGTCGAAGCTGCCGTCGAGTCTCCGTAAATTTTTTCGATCTTCGGCCAAACTACTCGGGAAGGAAAATTTTCCGCGACATTCGGTGAATAATCGTCTCATTAGTGATACCCCGCGCGTCATGTGAGCCGAATCATTGAACGAATTAAACAAATATTTATTACACGCTTCGATAAAATCAATTAACTCAAATTCCACATGAATGCAGATCGAACCGATCGCGTTTACGATACGACACCAGAGAACGAGATGCGTAAAACGAATAACTTTCATCGCCTCGCTCATTGTCAACCTCGTGCTCAGTTTTCAATGTGTTATAACATTCCGTATATTTGCGCGGTCGATATATTCAAGCTGTACATATTAAGAGCGAAAGATATTTCAGAGCAGCGCACATAGCGCGCGGTACCGGCGCAACAATATTAGTTTACACTGCTCGGATGAACAGGCGCCCGACTCGCTTGTTATAGCGACTACTTGTCCGTGAATATACGTTTTTACGTCGCTGTCAGCATGGTGGATGCCCAACAAAGAATATTAATTTTTTTACTCAAACACAATTTTTTCTCTCTCCCCTTTTTATTCATACCACTGGTAAGTATTTTAATCAACAACAAAGTACGAGCGTGAGATCTCTCATTAACGGCGTGAAACGATGATATTTTTGCGAAGCACGAAGTATAAAATATGCAATTATATCCAGATTAAAGAATAGTTTAGATGCATCAAAGGATTAATTTTTTCATTCGCGAGATCGTATAATACCGTCTCGAGGGGTTAATTTTCTCGATGATATCGGTGTAAGTAGCTAAAATTATACCGATTCGACTAACGAGCTATCGGGTGTTCTTTTAAAACCTTCAATAACGTAGAGTAAAGAAAAAAAAACCTATTCGGGCCTTTTACACTGCTCTTCGTCGACGCGGATAATGAACTTACGTTTGAAGCGAACTCGGAGTAGGTGGGTTAATGCCAGTAAACGGTTGCGAGCTAGCCGACGCGATATAAACCCACACCGTTCCTCCCACGCGATAATTGAAAAACTCGGAATAGCGAAAACTATTTTAAAAAAAGCGAGAAAGAGAGACAGAGAGATAGTCAAAAACTGTACCCGCAATCCGAATCCGGATTACACGAATGCGTCCGATGTATATCGGCGCGAATTCTCTCCCGTCCTACCGTAGCTAACCGTATTAAACGGTTTGCGTACGAGCCAAAAATAAAGTTCGCCGTGAAGTTCGGCAGAGCGAACGGGTAATGCATTAGCCTCGATGCGCGCGATTCATGGGATTTCGAAGCGATAACCCCATTGTGCGATTTCGGGGAGGATGAACGGCGTGCGCTGTTTCACCATCGAGCGAGAGGAAACGCACTCTCGAAATTTCCCACTAACGCCGAAATAGAGCGCCGTCGTCTAGCGCGGCTCGCTCAAAAATTTACTCACCCGAGTCTCGAAATTGCCCCCTCCAGGGGTGCCGAGACTATGACGCTGCCACTGGGGGGAAGACTCGTGAATTAACGATCAACCGACGCAACGGCATGTGCACGGAAAACGCGGATATGCACGCGCTAGTTCTAAATCATTCACAGCTTCTCGTTCCATGTTCAAGGATGACACACACCGAATTGTATATCTGCCGGCTGAATTATCGATCCCCATCACTAGCCGACTAGGAACAGGTAAAGTAGCGAACCCTAGGCGCGATTGCGTTTGTTGATCGATTTCGTTTCCGTGTTAATTCCTTGCCGTATTTTAACAAATCTGACTCGTAATGAAGATTTTAGAAATGTCGATACGCGACGTTAATAACCGTCGATCCGGCCTTACTCGTGTCAACTAGCGCGACTTTATTAGACCCCTGACGTTTGTTTTTCTTCTTCCCGCGTGTGATATTAAAAACCATGCGAGGATTACGCCGAATGAAACTCCTGGTTACATCCGTTAATTAGACGTAAACGAAAAAAGAGAAGTAAATTTCATCACGTTGTGGTGGGAGGGAAAAAAATGTTATTCTCCAACACCGTCCGACGTGGTAAATAAGCGGGATTAATTTTTCGTTACGCGGTCGGTGGGGTCTCGATTCGACGTCGGGTTTACGTACCGAGGGGGTTGCTCGGGACGCGAAACAGTCTTTATCTCCGACGATGTAAAACGTAGATCGTAGTCGGAGACGAGAGTTGCGCGCGCGGTAAGCGAGGGATGAAATCCTTCGGTACGAGCCGTTGGCTCGCGCGCTGTCGCAATTATGCCGAAGAGGGAAGATAAAAGAGACGGCCGTTGACGAAGAGAAGGTGAGAGAGAGAGAGAGAGAGAGAGGAAGGGAGAGAGAGGGAGGAGTGGATAGGGGACTCGAGAGTGGGGTACGAGGGCGAGCGAAGGATCGATAGGCACGTTCCTGGATTTGGAGAAGGCGTATCTCCGCATCGGGTCAGAGTCGAGTAATGGTCCATTCCGGCCCATCAAATCCAGTGACCTTTCTTTCTCCCACTAGCTCACCTTTACGATATCTCGCGGCCTCTTCTAGCCTTTGCCACTGTCGATTTCCACTCGACTCGTTTTCCGCCTTACATTGCTCTCGCATTGCACACGGTTTTTATTTATCCAGGAACGATTCCTGACCCTCTTTGTGTTTCAACGGGGAAGAGGGAGAGAGAGAAAAAAGGGCAATGCCGTCGTAAAACGCGAAATCGCGCGATTCTTCGCAGGAGATACGGATTTTGCCGAGCGGTCGGGACGGGAGCACACACGGTACAAAGTAATCGCACCCGGTGATGAGGAAGAGAAAGGGGAAGAGAGAAAACTCGGTGGAATCGCGCGATAGGGCACTCACGCGCTACTCTTCCTCGTCCATTTCGTTTCGCGCTCAGACGAACAAGACGAGAAAAAAATTCCAATGCGCTGCACCTTCTCTCTCTCCCTCCCTCTCTCTTTCTCTTACTTTCTCCATTCACAACGATAAGATGTTGCTAGTCGAAAATTCGCCAACTTTAACGAGATATTTTTCCATCGGCTCGAACGATCGATTATTCCGCGCTCGCAATTTCCCTTCGTATCAGTGCACGTATATCTATATGAGCGATGAGCTCACCGATAAGACAAAACTCGTAGACCGTATTGCATTCTTTTTCGACGGGGAAGAGACAAAAAAGTAAAAATAAGAGATAGGGAGAATCTTTATTTTCTCGCACGTTTATCGAGCGACGTAATCCCGAAGGGATAAGGACTTTCCTCTTGGGTTTTGAGAGCTCGCCGCTCGGAATGAAGGATCAAAGGGTGAGAGAGCGTCTGTTAAAGTTACCCGCCGAGAAGACTCGAGTCAGTTCGAAGAAACAAACAATTTTTTTTCCAAGACGTATCGAGTTTTATTGAAAAACTTATCGGTCATTAAAAGATCATCCTTTGATATCCGAACGTAGAAACGTAGTTTTGCGATAAATGAAATTCTGAATCTCGACATGGTAGGTACGTTAGATATTTATTAAAAAATCTATAAAAAATAATATCAAGTTCCCACGCATAAATTTACAGCGTCTTTCCACAATAATCAACGAACGCGCGTACTTCTCGCGATATATTTTCCGCGTAATTCCAAGTTATTGCGCCGATCTAGCTCCTCGGAGCATTGAATCATAACGAGTATCGGAAATCCATAAGTTCGGATAACGCAGTCACTTATCATTCGCTCAGAAATGACATGTGTCGATAAACAGTCGACGGGACAGATCCCGTGTACCGACGTGACCCCGACGTTGATTGAGAAAATAGCGCAAGTAGAGTAGTCGCGAAAAAAGCCCAGCTTTTAAATATACAATACGGAGGTGAAAAATTAAGCGGTACGGCGAATAAACAATGTATACGAATGGGGCAATTAAAACGAGTTAATGAGGCGCGATCGCGTGATAAGTGGTTTACTTGCGGTGTAACGCTTCGGGCGCCGGGCTAAATCCGAGCCCGTGATGGATCAGCAGTCCGCGCTCGCTAGTGTGTGCGTATACGTACCTGAAACAGAGAGAAATTGCGTAGGTTAGTGTTGGTCGATCGGTTTGCCGTCCGATTTTCTACGTATATGCGCGTGTGCGAGACGAGCCGGGGGCGTCATACGAGCCGGGCGTTCCGTCGATCCCGATATCCGAATACCGGGATGACGCCGGGGTTAACATCGAGGTGAAATTTCGCGCGCGATTTGTCCTTACGGGATTTCAGGGGCTCCTGTGACACGGGAGACTCGTTAGAGTCGAGCCTGTCGAGCTCGAAGCTCTCTCGTGACGCGCGTCCGATGTCATATTATCCGCTTTCCAAAAAATCTATTAACGTACGTGTCCCTCGCGAGATTTCCGATGAATTTTTCGTCGTCCGAAAATTATTTCGGTAACTATAGCTCATCCTCTCGACTCGCACGAGATTCGAGGGAAATGAGCGCTCTGTCCGAGGGTATCTGTGCTATAACAGACGGTTTAATGCATCAATTCAAAGCGCATCGCAAGCTGACATCGCGTTATGAGACCCATGTCACGTCAATTGATAGAATTGCACATCGCGCTCGAGCATTAGACGAGCGTAATACGGGAAGCTCTCTGCGTTCGTTGAAAGCCGCGAGCCGCGAGATAGGATTAAACGTTCGGAGAGTTAGCGCATATATAGATATTTAGCTCGGCCAGTCTGGACGACGACGGTGACCTTTTTGCCCCTCGACCCCCACGCTTACCCTCTCGCTTTTCCCCCCAACATCGCCATACATCACCCAATGACTTATCGAGCTGGCCGCTTCCCGATTAGCGATATCTCGAGCGACTAGGTGTCCCTCTGCCTCCTCGCCGTGGTGCTCTCTCGCTCGACCGAGTAACCGACGCTCTAATTAGGCGGTTCATTAAAATACAAAGAGCGTACTTGTTGCGGTCGTCGCTGGTGGGACAGAGTGGAGGACTCGGATCGATCGCTCGAGGAATGAGAAAAAAGAGGGAAAAAATAGGGTGAGAGACAGAAGAGAGGAAAAAAAGAGGGGGAGAGAGGGGGAGAGCGAGAGTGATCGATCGACCGATACACCTCGACCATCCATCTCAGCGTCTCTCTCGCTCTCCGGCGCGGCAGCCGGCGTCGACTGTTCCGTGTAGTCGAGTGGCCGAGACGAAGAACGAATGGCGGCAAGCGGCGTCGCTGGGTCGTGCGCGCGCGGAAGGATTTATGGCCGCTTCGTGTCGGCGATCATTACGCGTGCGGGAGGATGGAGTTCGATAGGTCTCTCTCTCTCTCTCTCTCTCTCTCTCTCTCCCGTGCGCGCGACGAGAGCGAGAGAAACTATTCATCTTCCTCGACTCGTACAGGAGAATAAAAATCCATTAAATGGTTGTAACAGTAGAAATGCAGAGTCGTAATATTCGACAGTCTAGGAGCAAGCGGAGATTCGGACGGTCGAAATTCGAATCCGTGTGTGTCAGTAGCCGACACTTGTGGCACGCGGAAGAGAATCGCGCGATATCAATTGCACGAAAGACGCAATCGACGTTCAATTAAACGTTCGCGCGCACATGCGATCAGTTTCGAATGACCGTGTTCGCAATAAAGGGGAACCTGCGGATGCGTTTGCGTACCGCGATGCTTATAGTCCGGGATGTACGCGTTCACTGGCCGAATTCTAATCGTCTCTATGGAGTTGCCAGGACGCGGGGACGAGAATTACACTTGACAATTGATCCCGAACCCTCGTCTAATTCAACACACCCTCTCTCTGTCTCTCTGCTCGCCTCTTTCTTCGCGCCATCCGGAATTCGATCGAGTGCAGAGCATCCGGTATCAAATTGTCGACGCGTATGAGTCAGAAATTATGCCGGCTTTATTGATCGCGTTCTGTCACTCTTCCTTCCCTCTCTCTCTCTCCCTCTCCCACTCCCTCTTTCACTTCGGTAATACCGATTGTGTTCGACTATACAGGTACAAAGCACTCGAACGTTGTATATACATATACATTTATATATCTATACACAACATCCTGTTTGCAATTAACTTCGTCGAATTATCGCTCGTTATTATTATAACACGAGTAATATCGTGACAGATATTTCAATGGAAAATTTCACGTTCCACTCGGCTCTCTTCGCTCGGGATTTTGCTTTGTACCGCTAGCATATCGGTGTGTCGTGTCCGCAATTTTGTGTATCTGCGTATTCGCCACTAGACGTATACATGTATTATTCATGACTCAGGAGGAGAGGGGAGAGGCACAGCGAGAAGGCGGAACACCAAGCGATACTCGATACTTTGATAGCAAAATAGATGCACGAAATGGATGCTCGATCTCGTATTTGTATTTCCCTTGCACGACTATCGCGTTAAAGCTACTTGAGTGTCGAGAAACTTTAATTATCGCAGAACGCATGGCTCCCGTTATCGCTGTTGTCGTTCTCGAACGATAAACGCGTAGAACGTTTCTCATCCTCTCCTCGACTCTTACCGTTTGTTATTATTCGCGTCGTGTGCTCGCGTCCCGTTCGATATAACCCGAGATATATCCGCTCGTGATCGAAAATTCGCCAATGGGAGCGGAGAAGAAGCTGCGGAGACTACGACAACGGTACAATAAGCGCTCGATTCCAATTACGTATATACCGAAGGCTGGGAGACAGAGAGAGATAGCGAGAGGGGGGAGATTGCTTGCGATCGGCAATTAGGCTCGCAAGGCGAAATCGCGCGTGTAGATTGTCTCGAACGGAAGGGCGTCTATAGATAGAACGCGGGAGTCGGCGGATACGCGCAAATCGCTCGTTCCGTTTAAACGGGGCAAGACTCCGCCGACAATCGGACTGTCCGGAATTGCGGTCGGGCAATTGATTCCTACCCCCGCCCATCCAATCCGACCTCCCCGTAACCGCCATGACGTCACCTTCGCGAAAACAGGAGAATGGTAGCGCGATAAAGCCCCGGTATAGTTCGCGCTGTCTCTGTCCAATCTCCTTTCGCTTTGTCGCCCGAGAATCCGCTGGATTTTCCGAGGAACGTATCAATTCCCGCGAAATTCGCCGGCGAGTATAAAAACGATGTAGGGCGTCGTTCATTTGGCGAGGCGATTCCGGTTATTGCGTGATGAACGGTCGCGACAAAGAGCGCGTGGCCGTCCGCGGGCCTTCTGAAAAGCTACTGTTTCTGTCCACGCCGAGCCAGAGCCCCCTATCCCACATGCTAATCCGAGGGTTAATAACGCGAGGTTTTCGCGGCTCGTTTGCTCGCCGCTCTGCGCGTACGCGGAACCACTTGGCGTGTACCAAAGAGATATTTTTCCTGAATATATTCTTAAAATGTATTATATAGGAACGAACTGTCGGGCAAATAACGCGTGAAGTGTAGATTTACGGAATATTTCACGAGGGCGTAAAGTCGGTGTCTCACGACGGTTCTCGGTGAATGTCAAGTGCCGCTAGTAGAATAGGTCGTCGTATAGTCGGGCGAAGCGTTCCCGCGTACGCTCAGCTCGCACGTACCTAATTTCAAATCGCGGAATAATTCATCGCGAGCAGCTCCCGGTGCTCTTATTAATTAAACGCAATTAACAGAGACCGGAATGAAACTTCGATGCGGTTACGTGGAAAAGCTAGTATTACGCCGAGGGCGATAAGCCCGCGAGAATAGGGATGGCCAATAACGTTCCCGACGTGGTGTGATATTCGTCCGAAGTACATTGGCGAGTCGGACTGTTTGCGTAGCCAGCAATCGAAACCAAAGCCGGTGTGGACGTGCACTGCTCGTAGTACATTGGGACAGCAAAAACAACACGGCAGTAGGTCTCCACGTCTTGTCAACTATGGTCCGAATTTTAACGACTGCTTTGTTTGCTATCGTCCGCCAATGCACACTTCATGAATCATTCGGACTGTACACGATGCCTACCCGGGTCATGCAGTTTCGAAAGCAAACGCAAAAACATGGACTGCTCGTTTTTGTTAGCTAGCTTGCCAAAGTTTTCAATCAAATTACCTTCGCGCCTATGTATTTTCCTCGAGTCGTCATCGATTTATAATTTTACGAGTATCGATGAAACGTTTATGGTACGTCGTTCATTTTTTTCTTACCATACGAGCATATGAAATATCGACTAGCGACCTGGCGACCTCTTGTAAGAGATCGTAAAGTTCATCCCCATAAATGATTGAAATTGACATAAAGCATGATGCCGGACACGATTCCGAGAAAACGATAAAACACGCACCTAAACTCCGATATGAGCGTGTAAGAAACTACCAATAAAAAAGACTATAATACAGCACGAAAATATAGATATTGACCAATAAGGTGGGTCCATGTTACAGATATGGATTAGTTGCGTGTTTGGGGCGTATATTAAATTGAGCTAGAGTTAACAAATGGGACGCATAACAAATTGTGGAATGATATCTAAATCCATTTGCAGCGATTCTTCGATTAGTTGAATAATATTCGTTCGTAATAATATCGTGATTCTTTATTCCGGATTGCGTAAATCAAGAGAATAGTGCGTTTCGGTTACCATGATAGACGGTTATTCCAGACGAATAGTATAAAATATACGTTAATGGAGGTAGAAATTCCGGCTGATTGAAATTAACGTAATATTGGATGAGTCAAAAGGGACAGATTATTGCCGACGGAATAATATCCGCGTAGGCGCTGATGAATCGTACAGAGACAGATGAGCCGATCCTCTTCACTTCCTGCGATGTGTCGGCAAGGTTTGATTGACGGCCTGTGCCATTCCAGCAGTACCTCCTCGCTTTTGACAAAGGAAATTTGCAGCCTGACTGAATCGAATCAAATTCAAACTGTTCGGGAATGAGCCCATGTGCTTTATCCAAAAATTCCTCGGCACCGGCTGTACTCGCTCGTTTGACAAATTGTATAAATCCGAATGTCGAACGAAAAATTTAATCTATCCAGTCTTTTTCCTCTCTCCCGTACAATTATAATCCATTTTGAAGCACTTTTGCAGATTCACCTTTGCACTCTCGAGAAGGTTGGCGCTACAGCGATTAAGCGAAACCCTATCTCGGTACCCGTGTCGCGAGTATGATACATAGGATAAAGCTCTTTAAGAAAATACTCGAGAGAAAAAATTCGAATGAAATACCTGGAGCGAGGTCGCCGGCGACAAAAGTGCATCGACAAAGAACGAGAAGGTGATCTAATTTTATTATCCTGATAACAATGGCACTGTCGGCATAATGGTAATTAACCCTTTCGGCGGAACGCGCGCTGTCTCGTAAAAGTTTCTCGTGATTGGTGCTTCTACCGGCCGTAAAAGTATTTCACGCGAGATACGAGGGTCACAGTAGCCGAGTACGAAACAAGTGGGAACTGTTTAATAAACGAAGGACTGCCGTGAAATTGCACAGAAGCATAGCCGATTCGTTCCGATCGCTCAAAAGAGCTCGCGCGTTTCAAACGCCATATTTCAGTCACGTAACGCGGTTTTGGCGAGATAAGACTTGAACTTAATAGAAATAGTTTTCGGGAAAGTGAAATCTCATATCCTGCGTCGACTGACGCGCACGCGCGCAAGAGAGAGAGAGAGAGAGAGAGAGAGAGGACTCGTTGCCATCCGCTCGAAATGA
>NCVS01002394.1:28179-55902 GCA_003055095.1 Goniozus legneri
GGGGGGCCGCGAAGAATGCCACCCGAAGACCCTCGCCGACCGTTTGGAACGATGTCGACGACGCGACGAGAGTGCAAGACGCGTACCGCGAATACTCCCTGAATGCTGGCACGTCCCAGCGGGGGCGAAGAGAGGAAAAAGTTATCACATCGAAACGCGCCTGGCAGCGGTAAACATTCCCGTCTGGTTAAAGGATGGCCTCCTGCACTCTTCGAGCCATCCCCTCTACCTTCCCTATCTATCTCCATCCCCGAGCTTCGCACTCTTCTTTTTGAGACCCGAATTTCCCAACGGTGGAGAGAGAGAGAGAGAGAGCGGATCGATGAAAAATTTACAGCCGGAATTAACGACCACCAAGACCCTATTTTCTACACGCTAACTTCCGCACTAAGCACCGTCGTTTAAGAGGGCGAGGCACCCGCGGTCGTAAAGCAACCGCTTAACGCGCGAAATGTCGTCGAAATTCGTCCCGACGGAATACAAAGTCTCGAACAAAAGCCGACTAATGTAATGTATTCTCTCTGGAAATTATTTCCAGGCTGATGTTTGATAGAGAAAAAATCGATCGACTAGGATCGTGTAGGTGTTGCGAAGAAATTGATTAAACAGAACCATCGAAATGAGAGAGAGAGAGAGAGGGAGAGAGAGAGAGAGAGAGAGAGAGAGACATTCATTTGCACGAGCTTAATGGTTGGTACAAATAAGAGAGCCGAGGTAAAGTCATTTAATTCAGGAAAATTTCGCTTTTCAGATTATTTTCATGTACTTTCGGACGACCCAACCAGCCTTTACATTAAAGGGTTCAGTTTAAACGATTCAACGGCGACGTTTTTCAATATGACTAAGCAATTAAATCAAGAATTTTTAATCAACCTCTGAATGAAATGAAAAAAAATATGTGAAAAAGAGCGAGAAGTAACTATAATAAATGCACGTATTAAAATATTCGCATATGTGTATCAAAAATTTTAAAATTTCAAGTAATAAAGTACAGCTTTTGAAACTATTTTATTAACCTATACTAGAGCGATTGCGAGGAAAAAAATTAGATTTCTTTCGCAGAGGTCCCCTTTCGTGCATGATTCGAAATCGCTTCGAGTATAAGAGCCTCGATATTAAAATCGTTGTTAACCAAGCACGACCCGACATCGTTCTAAGGATATTGACATGTATGTGTGGAAGAACGAGGTATTCAATTTCTTCGTTCTAAGGGATATATGAATAGTTATACGCGTTTCTTTACGAACTCGAGTTTATTCATCGAGAACTGAGACAAGTACGTTATGGATTAAAAACAGGATACAACGTAAGCGAGTCTTATAATTTTTATAACATCGTGAATAAAAATACGATAAATTCGAATTTAGAAATCGATCGAGTCAAATTAACGTTTTAACTCCCGTAATAAACTGGCACAATAAGGGTACAGCGTTAAGTTCGTAAGACGCCATAACTGAACAGCGAAATGCCGTTTTCTCTCGTTACCGGAGTAGCGACCAACAAGTATAATTTCAGCGAGTTCTCATTATCGGCGATTTAGCTCCGACTACATAAGATTGTCCTTACCCTCCAATTACTCAAGGTTCGAGGAAAAAGCAGCGACTCTTCGTTATAAGAAATGATTTTGATTGTGAGGGGTGATTCGGAAGCTATTTTCTTCTCTTATTACTTTTATTAGAGTTTATTTCATAAAATTTATTGAACAACGACGCATCGAAAAATTTATTTTTCGTACAATCATACATATGACAACTTTCATAAAAATTGTATAATGTTATCGTTATCGTGAAAAGTTGTGTGTATGTACCGTACAGTAGAAATATTGTTATTCTGAGCGGGACCCACCGTGGGACCGAAGTTTCCACGATAAAGCGCTTTAATTACCCGGGCAATTTTCCAGTTTCGCATTTTTCGTGTCCATAGGGAGCTCGCGGAACATACAAGACGACGTCTATTTTATCAGACGTTGACACTTCGGAACTAATTACTCCGGATGACTTAGAAGAAAATTTCCAACTACGGCACGTAGTTCATTGCTATTCTCGGGCGAAATATAGAGGGCGGCGTATCGGCGCTGTTTGTTCAGAACTTGTTTCCCCCACGACAGTGAAATTACAAAGACTGGCGCGTTCCGATCGCGCGTACGGCGCGGGCGGTTGTGTAGCGGGAAGAAAATTATTGCGGAATATACGGCGCGAAAATAATTTCTAACGTTATGTACGCTGCGATGTATGCGAGTATATGCACGGTATATACTACATCGTCGTTTGATGGCGTGTAGCGAAAGTTTCGACGCTGCGGGATACTGCAGGGAAATTCAAGGCGGGTCTCGGCCGTTCGTGTCCCTTGGGCTATGTAAGAACCGGTGGTCTCTTACCGAGAAGGCTTTGAGGAAGACGAGGCACTGTATGATACCCTCCATCGTGTCTCCGGTTAAGCAGAAGGTCCCGGAGAGATGACGGCCCTTACGGCCGATAACGGAGCAGAGATTAGCCTGGACGAAAGCGTTCGACGAACGAGATGCTGCGGCTAGTGCTGGGTGATACGGGGCGGCACTCATTAGACGCTCCAACGAGTCCATCTCTCCTCGAGCGTTGATCCTCTTTCGGTCTTCCGTGATATCCGTCAAAGGGTCACCAGGACTCGGGAGCACCGCTAGCCGTGAATGACGTAGACCGCGAACATCCTGCGGCTCATCCGATTTCCACAACTTTTCCAAACTGACGGCCACCGGAGCCAAGAACGGATCTTCCCGGGCCGCAAATGAATCGGCGAGGCGCTCTCTTCGCTTTCTCCTTAATACTCCCTCGCTAACCCCCGCGGCACGCTTACCAACTTGACTTTCCTGGTCTCCCGCAATCTCCGCACTTTCGCGATCAACCTTCTTTACTTCGAGCCTGTTTAAAATATCTTTAACGATTTAACTTTCAACAATCGAGTCAGTCCTTAGCATTAATTACGGGAGGAAAATTCCTATTATTAATTCGAGTGCCGTGCTTGCTTTCCGGACCAACTTTCACTGTTATTTCGAGATTCTCATCTGGAATAATCCCTTTTCGGATTTCGGGTTATAGATAACGGTACATCTGTTCGCTAATTATCATCTATCGCTAATGTATTTTCTTAAAATTTAATAATATAAACAATCGGCAGTTTTATCGTCGAATGGCGTCTAACTCGAAACTCTTCGGAAACAATGTTGCACAACGGAGGATTGATCACTTCCAATCTGTGCGCTTCGGGTATGCGGGAAATGCAGATCAGCCGGTTCAAACGGTCGACGCCGATCGATATACTTCGCTTATATATACAAAGAGTTTAAGACGGCGATCGATACGCAGGGATAGGTTCAATAGAGCCGTTCGAATTTGCGGCTAAACGCAAAACTTGCTCCTATCGGCTAAAAGCAGGACACGAGATCACAAGGATTCGCTTCGGCTGCCTTAGTTAACGAAGACCGAATGAATTTAGCGTTCCGAAGTTTCCAAGTTTCGTCGGTCAGAGATTGAACGCGCCGTCGTGGTTACAAAACGACAATCCACTGGCTTTTACACAAGAACACTAGAGATGCCGTAAAGCTCGTTTCCCAAACTCCGGCTTTGGTAACGATACACCTATACGACTTTCACAGTTTACATAACAATCCACTCTTAAGAGTCTCTACGGCTCCTTTTTTTAATCGATATCGCTCGAGAATCCCGAAATCCTGACGGGAGAATTCGCCGGCGCGTTATCGGTAAGCGTAAGAACAGGAGAGCGCAACACGTCCCTCGAATCGGCCCTTGCAAACATCGCACACCACTCGGAAGATTTACGGGCCGGCTCAACGATGACAATAGCGTCTGTGCGGGCTCCTACATCCCCCGGCTGATAGTGACATACGCGTCGTATCCGGCACCTGGAAGCGTACCAATTGCGCGCGCTACGATCCGCTACTGACTCCTTATCGATCCCCGAGGAAAATGTATTCCAGTGGCAGTCGGAAATCGCGCGGAACGCGCCGTCAGAGACGAAAGCGCCATCGGCCGTATTCGACTTTTATCAATGAGACACACTCGTCTTTCATTCGCTCCCCTTCGCTTTTTTTTCTTTACTCGGGGCAGCAGGCTGAGTTCTGAAGATTGTGCGATATCGAGTAGATGCCCTTCTCGGGTACCGCGGTCGATTCCACGGCACGTGCCTGCTGCTCGGTTATCGGTGGGACTGTGTACCTTCTGATCAGGTCACACATCTCGTAACAGAGAAAACATATTCCAAGTATGAGGAACGTATCCATCCTATCGCCCTCTCTCGGACGAGTTTCTCTTCCCTTAGAGTTAGCCGAGGCGAGGAGCACTAGTGGTGCTTGGACGCGTCTCTATCGGCTAATACGAAGCGTATTAGCTCCGCGGTATCCGCTTTCAGCTCCTGCGCCAAGTTGCCCGCTGAGAGAGAGAGAGAGAGAGGCTGAGTGAGTTTCTCAATAACGTCTCGAGATCTATCCGGGGGCTCCTTGGATGTCTCTCGTGAGCGCCGCAACAACGTCAATCATACGCTCGCGAGCAACAGCACGGAGGGCTCGTACGAAGATGGATACATATATATATGTGTGTACACCCAGACACTGATATATATATATATATCTACTCGCGACTGGGATAATCGCGTTTGCGGGATAAACCGAGCTCACCGCTAATCCCACTGCTAGCTCGCGAACACGCGCTCACTACCCGCGCGACGGTTCCGGCCGACAGAGACGGGGGATACGGCGATAAGCGAGCACGAGCGAGAGCCTTTGACGCTACACTACCACCACTGCAACTACTAACGACGTCACACCGCCACCGCTGGCGCGCATCTCATTAAAATCGCGTCATTCGCCGCGACAGTTTGTTCGTGGCTCTCGTTGGGGGGTTCCTCTTTCGTACGACCACATATATATCACACTAAACGCTGGAGGGAGAGGGGTCAACACTCACGTACACATGTATATTCGAAAACGAGTATCGCACGTCCGAGGAATTCACGCGGTATCTCCGTGAACGCGCACGAATGGGGAATTCGGCGGCTCAGTTGGCGCGCACCGTAACTGGGCCACGAAAAGATGGACACGATCTCCGAGAGGGAGCCACGTAGGCGGAAAGCAAAACAGAGACCATGTGAGTGAGCAAGCGTCACCGGATCACTCGCGTCGGATCGTTCACTGCGCTACGAATCACTATCCCGGCCGAGCGAGAATCACATTATCGACTAAACTCCTAGGCACATGGGTTCAGTTTCCAATCGCGAGATTCATCGCTCCCGATGAACGCGACGCAGTTAGAGGCTTACGCGAGCGATCGTAATCGAGAACGCAACGCGCGGATTCATCGTCGAGCTTCTCGGTCGGCGAAGATCGCGTTGCGTCGCGAGGGGGGAGGGTGTCGAGGGGGGTTGGGGTGACTCGCTGAGTGGGTCAGAGACGCGCGCGCGCGTGTGTGCGAGCGTGTGTACGCGATTTTAGAGACGATCGTGAAAACGCGGTTAGGGAGAGCGGGTCGAGCGGGCTCGGAACGGGCCAGCGTATGACTAGCGGATACGGTTGGCGCGAGGGTGCGCCTCGGCGGGGTGAGAGAGCGAGAAGAGGGCGCGAGAGTGGGATGCTGGGCGACGGCGCGGTCTGCGGCGCCACCCCCCACCCATTTCGCGCGCGCTCACCCCGTATGCTCCGCGAGCCAGTCCCCGGACGTTCCGACTGTGCCACTCTACTCTCTCTCTCTCTCTCTCTCCTCCTCCTCCTCTCTTCCTTTCTCTCTCCCTCTCTTTAGATTTTCCACCATCCTATATACACCCATCGTCTCTTCGTCTTTTCCTCATTCCATTTTGCTTCGTGCTTTCCGCTTCACGCCACCCACGCTCCTTTTCCAATTCTTCTCTGTATTACTCTCTCTCTCTCTCTCTCTTTCTCTCTCTTTCCCTTTCTCTCTCCCTCTCTCAGTTTTCCTCCTTCTTTATCTTTGTCCGCATTCTCAGTTACGTCCCTACATGTTTTTAATTCATTAGCAAACGTATACTGTAAGAATCCAAATTTTTTTCCCTTTGATCTTCCGAAACACCGACCAAGTAAGGTTATCATCAAAAAGAATAAAATGTGTACCGTTTGTAAGTGCAAATTAGGATTTATTCTCCGTAAAACAGCATAGGAATATCGAGGTTCAATCCGGGATTAAAATTTCGATTCGGGGTACGAGTATTCACTTAGTCGCGTTATTAGGTAGGTAGAGCGTAGCTCGTACCAATCTCTAGTGAATAACTAGACGGACGTTGTTACCTTAAGAGCCGAGCGTTGATTATACGAGAGGAGTAACTCGGCGTATCCTGCGGTGTGACAAATTGCGCGTGATGCTCAATCACGGCCAATTGTTCAATTCCGGTAATCAAGGGTGATTTTTACGACCATTAGACCGTGAGACAAATTGATATTCGATGAATATTCATTATCACGACGTTTGCGTACGGCTAAAAATGTAACTGAAATTCCCATAACGAATTTAAATTTCATATGTGCGCGATCCGTAAGTGATATTTCACAACGACCTAATAATTCGTGTCTGCTCGAACCAGATAAGCCTATCGACCGCTCTACAATGAGCCGGCTCCTCTCTAACTCCCAGCTAATTGCCTCTTGCGCCAACAATGCGTGGACCCGAAATTCGAATAAATATGAAATAAAAATCTCAGAGTACTTTCCAACGACGTCACCTCTCGCGACGACGAAAATCTCTTTTTTGTTCGAGTCAGCAGACACGAGTTTTCTATCGTTCTTCTTTTCTTTTCCGATAATAATTCTATTCATATAGCGCGAGTACGGAGATATATGCCAACCTATGCGACCACAAACTTTTTCTCCTGGGAGCTCATGCCTGATCTTTACCGCTTACATATAGCTGAATGTATATCGTACTATCGCTGCCGCTATGAATACATCTTCGATTCCTTTTACAAGCCGTACTTCGTTTTCCTATAAGCGTACCATGCGTCATATGGGGAATTTATTTCGTATTAGTACGTAACCGTTGGAGTTGAAAAATGAAATTCTCCGCGTCATCGGCTGGCCGATAGACGCGCCATGGATAACAAAACATTCGCATCGGCGTGAATAATTATCCGAACAATTTCTCCCACTCGAGATCGATATTATGCCGCTAGAGTGTGACAAATGCGCTGTTCTCGGCAACCAACCAGCCATCGATTCTACGAACGATAATTAGATTTGCTTAGTTAACGTAGCGCAACTGCGATAGATAGCTGGTGTCATAGGACACGGAGAGCTTTTTGGCGAATTGCTTTAGCAATTTTAATCAGCCGTAATTCGACCGATTCTTTCTCGCTCGTTTCTCTTTCGGAAACACATTATGAACGTATTACGAGTTCGGAAAAGACGTAGAATTTCAAGCTAGGCGGAAAACTACAGTGAGGAAAATTTGCAGACAATTGTTTCAACTTCTTATCGGCGCTATGAGCGAATTTTACCGGCTTTTTAGATTGTACAAGTGAGAAAATTTGAATTCCATGGTCCGACATAGAATTCCGTACAACGGCAAAGATTTACACTGGACTCGGGCTTATTCGCCTCGAGATCGATCGAATTGTGGCTGTACTTGAGAGAAAATTCAATTCCCGTCTCGTACTGACGTTTATGCGCAATTTCCATAAACTTACCGAATTTACATTCAATGAATGTCTTTGCGGGGAATTACACAGAGCCAAAACTAAAGAGCAATTTCAAGAGCGTCGATAAACTTTCTGTTCAATTTCACAAAGTACTGTCTATATAGCAAAAAAAGGTACTGAAATCCATTCGAAGTCGATAAAAATATAAGACTGGCAAAAATCCATTCGTCATTACTTTGTTTAAAATCGGAACGATGTAAACCGCTCGAGATATCGAAATCTCGAAATAATTCACGAAATGGATGACGTAAATGGATGAGAAAAAAAAAATAAAAGCGAGGAGTGAATCTACTTCACCGATCGAGCTTCCCAACCGGTAGCTTAAACGAGTTTCGCAAACTCATTTGGTCGTTTAGTCGTAGAATTCGATACACTACAGACGAGTAGGACGGGTCGGTAAAGATTTACACTAGCCTCCAGTGTGCTCGATAGGATCGAATCTATCGAGCGCACCCTTGATTTCGCTATACGGCACCATTTAACGGATCCTGCGTATAACTTCATAAAGCCACGCGGCTGGATAGATGAATTTAGTCTACGACATATCGGGGGTACAATAATGACGGATGTTCTTGACTTATCGTTATTCCTCCATTTTCATATCTTGTAACCTCATACGCGTCTCACTACAGACGCAAAGAAATTATACACGATGTGTTTGAGCGCTGATAGGAAAAGCCAATTTATCGTTCTATGTATAGTGTATAGTATGACTATGTATTATAACAAACGAATAACCTCGGTGACCAAAGTCGCCGAGCCGTTCCTGTCTCGCGCGAAAAGCCATCAAGTTTCGTTATGACATTAAGGGACAAACTTTATTATCACGCTTCTAAGAGGTGTTACAAGAATTTTATGAACTATACGAAACAGAAAAAATACATTAATCACATTACCATAGAGGCATTGCAAAAAGGTTGATATTTCAACTAAGGAGTTGCGAAATTCTGAGCTCAGCGTCGAGTACTGAAAAAAGAGTAACGCGGAAAGAGCGAATGAATTGGAATGCTTTGAGGAAATGACATTGTTGTTACGTTCCACGGAAATAGCCAAAATAGAGGTATTCAGGCGATATCGAAGACGTGAATAAAACGACAGGGTTGATGCATAAAAGGATGATTAATTTCGAGCTGTCAAGTGTGTTATAGCCAACTAATCTATCGGAAAGCGAATCGAGGTCGGAGGGGCTGTCAGGCAAACGATTTCGCTCGCTATTCAGCATGGCATGGGCGACTATACCCATCTGTGACACTCGAGACCGCTTCACGCGTGCGCGTGAGCGCACTAGTATACGTCATACGCGCACGAAATCGCGCACACGTACAGAGAGCACTCGCTCGACTATTGATATATTTCGACATTTACGACTTGAAGTAACTTTGCCTAATATATGGGAGGACTTGGATTGTAAATTTTCTCACTTCGGAATATGTGTTAGCTCCAGCCAGACCTTGGCTACACAACCACCGCGTTCCGTCGCGTATTTATCCTCACGCTAGCGGACCGAGGAAGCCGGAGGGGGTGCGCGAGAAGTCTTCGAGAGGAGCGTTCGATGTTCCGGCGACAGAGTCAGGAGTTTCCCTCTCGCGAAATATTTCCGTTCCCCGGCGCGCACGGCTACGACTAATAATAAGAAAAAGCGTCGAAGCGTTCCGCCGTTACCAGACGGCGTAGTAAAATCACGACGGAATAACTATTTTCGCAAGTCGAGCGATAACACCCCGCAGTCTGTTGATACTTCAGCGGGCTATACGTAGGAGGAAAAGTTGAAATTGGGGTGTTAAAATCACGCGAGAATCGATTTCCCTCCAGTGCGCGGAATTCGCAACAAGTTCTCGTACGTAGAACAGCTTGGAGAAAATAAAGAAGCTAAATGTACAGCCGCGGCGAAGAACTTGAATTGAGAACCCACCGTATCGCGCTTTTTCCTATCAACGGCTGAGCGGAGTACGTTATTACGCGTCGGACAAAACGGTCGCGCCATTAAAAAGAGTTTACTCTCTACCCAGGTTTGAAATTGTTTCGCTTCATAGAGTAGAAAGTAGAGAATCGTTCACCTCGCAAAAACTTCCATCCAAACTTTTATCCACTACAGACTCTTTCCAGGACAATACATTTTTTAGCAAGCCTATTGAACGAAAGGGCACTGTTGGAACAAATGATTTCAAGGAAGACCTTTTTTTCTATTTACCTTTGCGCGTTCGATAAATTCTCTCTCCTCTCAAAAGTACACGAAAAACTCGAAACCTTTCCCTCTACTCGACAGCTATATCTGGAATTTAGAGCAGCTTGACTATACGTTGTTGAAGAATTTACGGATGTTGCCTCAACATCGAAAACTTTATGCGACTAAACGTAACAAGAAAAAAAGAATTATCGTGAAACCGAACGCCGATTTCGATTATTCAATGAAAAAATAAGCGAACACATATTCCGACCGATGTGCGGTTACCTATCGATCGCGGGACATAAAAAATAAAACATCGCGTAGTGAAAAATCCAACCATCGGGCTGGATAAAATTTATACAGAGATACTCGACAACGCGTTTCGAACTCGTCTCGCTTTCGTGCGGAGCTCGATTTTCGCGGTATGGAGTTTCACAGTCGCAACACTATAGTGAATCGGGATATATGCGCAAGTGCTGGGTGCCGAAAAAAAAGGAAGAAATAGAAGGAAAACCAGAAGACAGAAGATATCGAAAGGAATAAAAGGGCGGGCGAAGGAGCCGTGAGAAGTGAGCTCGATATACGCGCCAGTCCTCCTATATGTATAGAGAGAACATATACGACAAAAGAGAGAGGAGGCTTCCCGCTGAGTAATATTATACGAACAACAAACGAGTCTCGTTCGCTCGAGAGGATGTCACGGGTCGGCGAATTTTACACGCTAAGCACGATTTTTCGTCCGTAAAAAGGACGCGAAAGTCGTACTACATACGCGCGCTAACATTGAACGCGACATTGGGTAATTGTAAAAATTTCCAGTAACAAAAACGTACAAAATTGACCAAATCGTCAGAGTTGGCCATAAGGGACTTTTTCGGTGAATCTATGGGAAATATTTGGCGTATATCCGCGTATCGATCCGGACAAACGATAGATGCAAAAACGTTTCGTTTTGCTGACGTTACGTTGACGAGTGAAATTCATCGAAGCATTGAAAAGAGGAGGAAAAAAAAGGAAAACAGAGGGGAAAAAAATGGAAAAATTTGGTTGTTCATACGTCACGTACTTTGCACTCAGCATGGATGTAGCTTGGCGCGGTGGAAGCGTAATATACACACAAGCCCCGATAATACTCTTCGGAACGGTGCCAATATGATGTGTATCGTGTTCGGGCTCGCTCATGACGTATCATCCTTTTTTACACGTCCATCCGCCTGGGTGTACTTTGACACTGAAAATGTCAGCGCAAAAAGAGAAGAATAAATCTTCTCGCGAGCGCACGGCCTTGTCCCCCTCTTCCAAAGAAACCCCGATTTATGATCACGCTCGATGCGGTCAAGCGATAATTTAGAGAATATCTTACTTGTTCGTTGTAGACTAACTTTTCGCTCCGATACACTCTTCTCTTTCTTTCGCTCTGGCTATAATTCACGCTTCTCAAAGATGACTTTTCGTTTACGAGGAAAATATCATCTTTACCCAGAGCTTTTCCACTGCGTCGCTAACTCAGGCCCTAATCCTGGTTTAGCGCGCTTTGCATAAACTACCTGGCTCCTTCGACTACAAAGTCAAACTTATCCAGCATTTTCGCGACGTTATGTCGCAAACACGGTTATCGCAAAGTCATTATGTACCTACCTTGATACCCGTAGGGATAACATTTTTATTAAATCCAAAAAAAACTTGTATTTCCATTTAGCGAATGGTTGCGAAGGAGGGAAGATGGGAAACGGTTAAACGATCGTTTTCGGCCAAGATCGACCTTGCCGCGATTCCAGTATTGTTTAACGGCTCGGAATTAATTTGGGTAATGGGGTTCGTTGCGCAGGAGCGGTGGAGCAACCCCGTTACTGTATCAGCCGTACTGACGGTGATAAATATCCTGCTTGGCCGCAACCTTCGAATTAGAGTATCTCGGCACGGAGAAGTCGGACGATGACTCGCGTTTAACCACTCTCGCGCTACAGACGCGTGGCTTTAAATCTTAATTCGGGCATAGAGATGCAAGACACGCCGAGGGTAGACGGTCTTCGTTCCGAGCGAAGAGCGTGCATCTAACGGACGAATGACGTCGCGGGAAACCGAATTCGAGGTAATAAGAACATCTACGAGAGACTCTCTGGTATCTCTACGAAGACCAGCAGTCGTCCTTTCGCTCGAGCACTTCTCGATGCGCGGTTCGGGTTATATTCAACGACTATTTAAGAAGACCGCTAGTGTGATCGATTTCTTCAAAATTTCACACTATTGTGTACCTCAACGAGCAATCGTCCGAATACAGCGCTGCAGAAATAAAAAAACTCGAGAGAAAGAGACACGAGTCGATCTTTTCAATCGAAAATAATCGATTCCAAACAATCTGAAGTAACGTGCGACTTTGCGAGTGGCAATTGTTTCTCGGAATCGCTCAAGTCGTGCGCAGGATGGACCTATTCGGACAAGTTTTGCTATCGGTGCAGAACGGTATAACAAAAGGGGCCACGAAAACGGGGGAGAAATGACCGTCGGCTGTTGCGACACGGTTACCGCGTGGCGTCAGTCGATCCCGGTCATACTCGATTGACCTTTCCGACATTCTATCTCGAAGTGGCAGGAACAAACGCGCGCTCGGGAAGTATAACGGTTTCATTCCAGCGCTCAACGTCCAACGTGAAAGTGATTAGAGGTAGTTACGCGATTTGTCGATCATCCGATGATCATTAAACTTGGCATGGCTCGAGCCATAGTCGGGATAACAACCTTCATCCGCCAATTTCCACCGAGCGTTGAGCCATTTCGAACCGCGTCGAGGTCAAAGCTACACGGTCATTCGATAAGTTAACGACTTTATCGTAGCTCTACGCGCCTCTATATATCGCTTTCGTAGAACGTAGCCCACACTCGCCAAACGATTCGCGAAACGACCGGCTTTTGTGCCGGCGCGTAACGACGTACGTCTAGTTATCAGCACGATGCAACGTGCATTGTGAAACTTTCGACCCCCGCGTTGTCATTCGGTGTTTTCGTCCATCGCGTTGAACTCGTGAAATTTTGCCGAAAAAATTTCAATTCAACTTTGCGAGACTTCCGAAATCGACTAGTTCGTGTATACATCAGCGCGCGTAATCCATTGCGCACACAATACCTACCGCGGCGGAGATGATAATCCGCAAAACGTTTTCACGGCATGTGAACTCGCATCGACAGCAAGGAAGTACCAGCCACGTTGCGAGATTATCGAGTGTTTGTACGGTCGACTTGATACGGCGCTTTTACCCGATACCATTCGCAACGGCCTAGAGTTTTTATTGCAAATCGAATCCACAAAATGGTCGCAGCGAGCAGTTCGAGATGCAATTCGTGAGGACGGAATGGGAGACAGAACCCGTTCGATTTAAAGATATCGTAATCCGCTTAATTCATTTCGATTACGTGTCGTTGTTGTAAACACCCCTCGAATTGGCACGGAATCCGATACGAGAAAAAAGAAAGAAATAAATAAATAGAGCCGAGATTCGTATTTCCCTCGCGTTCTATAGCGTTTTTTCTCGCGAAAATAATCGGGTAGCGTAGTATCGACGGGCCATTAGTAAACTATTATTGCGCGAGCTTTTTATTTCGGTCTCAAGAAAAATGGCTCAGTTTCGTATACGTTGAGTACTATCGAACGTGTACCTGTCCGTTTACTGTCAGTATACGCTCGTGAGAACATAGTTTTACGAGTAGACTACACGAGCGCGCGTGCATGCCGCTACGGGGTTTCGTATTTTAAAGCCTCGCTACTGTAAACAGAACAATTGCACCCCTGAAAATTTAACGCAACACCTGTTACCACGTCCCATGAGATTACCGTGCCTCGCGAGTCATAAATTTCGGCAATATAAATAACAATCTCGATATTTGCGGCGTGCTATATAGGTCGCTTGCCGTAAAAGGGAAATACAATATCGAGAACCCGAACGTAGTCGGGGTCGAACCCGAGCACAGTATACACCCCTCGAAAATTTCAAGAACGCTCTCCACCGAGAGAGTAGAAAATACTCCGGGAGAACGAACGGCGAAGTCAGTTCCTCGAGTGTCATCGTAAAAAAATCCTCGAGACGCGTATCTCGCGTAAGCGGGATATATACGTATGTATGTAATGAAAATTGGAAAGCGAATTGCGTAAGTCGCGTGTGCGGATCGTGCCGGTTCACGTGAAGTAGCGAAGGGGCAAGAGAGTTGGATGCGCGCGTCCCGAGAACGATTCGTAGGAAAGTTTCGTAGTTTCAAAGAGAACTCTATTAGATAGGGAGGTATAAGCTTCCGAGGTGGAGGGGGAGAGGGATGCAAAGAGTCTCGCACGCGCGTTCAGCGTAGGTGGAAATACATATAGGAAGAAAGTGTGGGTCAGGTATAACATCGGTCCTTTGATAGAAATCGATGAGGGTGGATCGTACGTGCGCAATACCGACGCAACTGTACGAACCGAATATAACCTCGTTTCAATTTAAGTTGACTCTCGAGCGTCGCGTTAATTAAGGACGATTTAATGCGCAGTCCGGTAACGACAGCAAAGGAGGCGAGCGCGCGAGATTTCGTACATCCAGGGCGCAGTTACGTAAAAGCTAGTTCGTACATCGGCGGCTTTTCCTTTTCATCGACACGCCGAAAGCCGACCCTTAATGAAATTCTACTCCCGCTAATGGTTAGGTAGTAATACGATTATACCGGAGAAAAGGACCCGCGGAGTAATTTTATTTCCTTATGTACGCGCGCGCCCGAGACACAAAAGGCCATCTCTCGATGAAAGGATACCGAATGACAATGGCTCTCGCGCGTCTCGGAATTTCGTATCTCATTGCGCTGATGCATCGCTGTATATGGGATTTATACGGACGGACAAAACTGCGGCCGTAAATTCGCGGAAAAAGGAAACGATCCGTAAACATAGACAGAAGAAGCGCACGAGGGCAGCTATCCCATTAGGGATCGACGCAGGCGAGTTAGCGGCCTTCTTCCGCGGCGCCTCGAAACTCGTTTCGTCGTTCGCGCTGATGAGACCGCGTCTCATCCGTCCCTTCGTAACGACGCCTCGCGCTTTTTACATCTGATGCCTCCATTATGAAAAAAATTCTTTGCCACGGCCTTCTCTCGTCATTCCCTCTTCTCTCGAGTGCGTGAATTTCCTCTGGTTATTTCCGCGAGAGACGAACATAAAGAAAAAGAGAGAGCGAGAGAGAGGGAGAGTAGGGTGGAAAAAGAAAGCGAACGCGAGCGGAAAACTTTCCTTGGATCGTCATCTCGTTGCGTG
This sequence comes from Goniozus legneri, assembly GCA_003055095.1. Taxonomy (NCBI): domain Eukaryota; kingdom Metazoa; phylum Arthropoda; class Insecta; order Hymenoptera; family Bethylidae; genus Goniozus; species Goniozus legneri. The sequence goes on from NCVS01002394.1 coordinate 43,311, forward strand.
TCGTTTGCACACACGCGATTCCTCAAAGTGGTAGTTTGAAGTTTTTTAATTAAAAGCCAGTCGAAGAAGTTTCGTATGACCGAGTTGACGAGGGCGCTGCGTTATAAACGATTGAAAATGGGCCGACGGAGGTCGCGAATCACTCGTCAACGAGATGCGACATAGCTCGTATCGAGTATCGCCACCAAGAGATCGATTTAATTATCGCGGCCAATTAACGGGCTTTCCTCGCCGTGCTTCGGTAATATGTATTACGACTGCACCGACGGTGGATCGGGTATCGAACGTTCGCTCGATGGCTCATTGAATTTGCATCCTACGTACTTCTATAATTACCCTTTTTCCTCCTAATCATTTATTCTTAATTGATTGTACGTTATTCGTCCGCCGATAGCATTTTTGTTACAGCTATTAAAATTTTTCAATCGAATCTGTCTCGCTTCTCTCGCTCTGTTTTTGTAGACATATTTTTAAATCGAATCCTGAACTTTGTTTGACTATGAAAAAATTATTTGCACAATTTTTAATAAACTTACGATATCGAATATCATCGATACATTTTATGGACGCTCATTTTATTCTCGCTGCAGCGATAGGAAATGAACGAGAAAAAAAATCGGGTTGAAAAATAAAGTTGTGGGTTTGAGCAATCGGAAGTTATTATACAGAGTTCTCGATTCTTTTTTTTGTTATTGACCTTCCGACAGAAGAGAATAAGAGAAAACGTTCTAAACTGTTATCAACGATTCGTTCGATATTCCTGAAGATCTATCGAAAAATTGGGTCAGAAATTGGTACACTGCTCGTTAACGCGACCAAGTTATCTTTTCGTCGCGAGCGAGATAACGAGAGATTCCACGAAAAATCACGCAAGAGATGTATTACGAGGGCATTTGAAAATTTATTGAAAGTGTTTCTCGAATTTTACGTTTATTAAAATCTTCTTGGCTTGGTACAGAGATAAAAGTTCTCTATGCTTTTTGTTATCGAGCTCATAGTATAAATCCTTTGCATAGACGAGGCGTGTCAGAGCTTTTACGGAAATGATAAGAAAAGTAAAAAACATTTGCATATTATTAGTTCGACGTCGTTTGAAATTCATTTCTGGCTAATTGAATTAACACAATAGAAAGACCAAGGTCTAGAGAGAATAGAGCGCGGAATTAGATTCAATTTGCCTAAAATGAAAGTTAAATTTTTGCTCCGAGTCGACTATTTTCTATCTCGCTCGTTAGCTCGCGAGGTTTTCATTTTTGTCGGAATGAATTACGATATGTATTCTCGAATTTCCATTTAATCTTCACGGGTGCTAATTTACGTACCGACGAAGGGTTACATCGATTGCTTTCCCACAACTCTTCAGCTGATCAAGACGAACGACTTTGGGTTTCGACAAAGGACTGACTTTAATTAAGCAAATTGCATGCACTGTCTTTCTCCTCTCTCTCTCTCTCTCTCTCTCTCTCTCTCTCTCTCTCTCTCTCTCTCTCTCTCTCTCTTTCTCTCCCTCCTTCGCCTTTACTCGAGCCCGCCTCGATGCTCAAAATTTCTTAGCCGAGGAGGTAGGCAGATACCGTAACCAATTGTTTGAGCGCTTTCGTCGGTAAAGGCAACCGCAAAAAGAAAGAACTGCAGAGAGCTGCGATGATGATATAACAAAATTATCGGTATTCGACACCGAATATAATTAACGCACATCAGCTCGTGCGTTTTCATGCGAGCGTATTATAAGAGAGGGAGAATGAGCTCTCTCGAAAACGATACAGCGTCGGCTGATACAGGATATAATTTTTCGACTTTGCTTCAGCCCACTCGGAAAAAGACCTATAATTAACACATTGAAATAAACAGATGCTAAACTTGACCCCGCTTGCTTGCTGACCCCGAATAATTCAAGACTCGCAACGATACGAGTAGGTCCGATTTCTAACTCCATTCCATACGTTATTTGCGCAAACGCGAATGCAGGGTCGAGCCGGTATATCGAGAAATACGTATAACGTCGATGACACGTTTTCACGTAAGACTTTTTCCGACGCAGCTGCGATCGACAGAAAGGAAAACTCTGGAGTAGTACTTCTTACAGCGAATTCCCTTTCCCAAAACACTTTTATCGAGAGGGAAAAATCCTCCTCGCCTTTGTGAACCGTGTTCACGCTAATTCGGTGGGTAATTGCGTTAGACGCGTGAGCACAGGTATAGAGCAGTTCGGTCTGAACTGCGCAAGTTTCACCGTAAAAGGGGTGCTTTGTGCACTGGGATGATACAGAGGGATGGGGGGTGAGCATCTCTCTCGTCGAAGATTAATGGCCTTCGGATAAGGCGGCCGAAGTTTCGCGCGAGGGATGAAATAAGAATAAAACGAAGAGAGCGCGATGCTCGGACACCGGCCGAGTGGCCAGATCAAAGGATTCGCTTGTATCTCTATCTCTCGCGCGCCCTCCATACGTCCAATTCGCTAGCGACGCGCCGGTGTGGCCTCGCCCCGACGCGTATAACGATCCAATATCCTTGGAAATCCGTTCGCGACATTTTCGAGGAGGAAACGGTGAGCGAAACGAGGTCTCGACGATACCGTCTCGCATTATGCGTCTTGGGGACGGAGGTACGTAGAAGAGAGAAAAAAAGCCCGAGAGAAAAAAAAAGCAGAGAAATCTTGTCACGAATCGTCACCGTCCGCCTCTACGCGTACTCGTCTAAAAGCAAAAGACCAAAGAGCACGTCTCCCCTCGGCGTGTATCGAACGTCTCAAAGCGAGCACATCACGGACAGGTAATTCCGAGTCCCCGACGTCGTATTTTACGAAAATCCACTTCTCTCTCGTAAGCGAGAATATCCGAAGCAAGAATCTCGGCGAAGAGTGTGGAAATTGGCGGAAAAACAATAGGCGCCGATGGACCGCGTGAGCGGGAATAATGAGCCACGCCTCGCGAGTAAAGCCCCGTCGTTTGCGTGCCGTCGAACCTGTCAAACGGTTTAGAGAGAGGGCGCGCCGATCATCCCCGGCCGATCGATTAAAACGCCGACGCGCTTTCATAACGAGCCGTCTCGTTTCCAAGAAATTATATGTTACGCCACATCGCGTCTGGTTTACATTCGCGCGCCAGTTCCGCGGACACCCAAGACTCGTAATTATCGGCTTTTGTCAAACGAGCCGGCGTTTTCGCGCTCCTATAAATGAAAATTAATCGGAAGCGCGAGGAGAGACCGAGGTGAGGAAAGGGACATAGGCGCGTCGCGCTTTCGACAATACCCCTTGTTAAAGCTCGTCGCGTGCGAGCGCATGAAAGCAGGGAGCTTGCGCTGCGGGCCATTGTGTTTATAACGCGACGGCGAGACCGCAGCTCATCGATATTATCGGCGACGCTATCGCGGCTGGCGTCAAGAGGAAAACGCGAAAAAAATGGGGGAAACTCGCGCTTCTCAGCGCGACGATAATTTTCCTTTCCCATAGACTACATGTATACCTTTACACTACAAACATGATTAATCAAATTCACTCTGCTTTTAACAATTGTTCAACAGTATGTATATCAATTTTTTAGAAGTTGTTATTATAAAATGAAGTTTTATTTGACTCGAATTTGTTCAATAAAAAATAATTGCAGAATGTAATTAATTACGTTACATAATTTAATAGTAATTAATTTTAATTAATAATGAGTTAGCTGAGCATTGTTTGAGAAAAATCATTAGAGTAACTTTTTTACCGACAAATGCCAACCAACTCATAAGTCTCTCGACGATTAAAGAAGACCGAAACAATAAGTTTCGCGCTTTAAAGTACGCGCGAGCATCGAGTGGAATTTTCGCCGCATACAAATTCGCGAGTTTGCATATGTCGCGCCACGTTTCGCCGTAGGTGGGTCGTACGTGGCGACGGCTATGTTTGCGCGCTCACGTATGTGCAACATGCCGTGACGGGAGGAAGAGAGAACGAACGAGGGCGTAAACCTGCATGGTCCGTCGTGGAAAATATTCATGCTTGTACCGCGCGTTGGTCCTGCGACTGGGAATTCACCCCTCCCCGCACGTACGGGTCCTTCTACGAAGATCAACGGGAAATTCCCTGGACCCAAGGAGGAATTGTAAACAAGAGCGTTATAAATTAAACGGAATGAGCTAAGAATTCCACTCAAGAGCTAAGATACCACTCAATTGTGACATATTAAAAATGTAATATTTCCCATTCTCTGACTGCACAGTGGGCGTTCCTCCAACTTGTTTGTTATTAGACTGATGAATATCCGACACCTATAAACGTATTTGAAATACAATCCCGTAACGGGGGAAAAGTTTAAAAAGGATAATGTACATCACCGGAAACGCGATTCACTACGAAACGAATGAATTTCCGCTGAAACTCATTTTCCAGATCTCGTTACGTCGAGAGTCGAGAGTCGAGGAATTTAGAAGTGTGTGGTATATACGTGACAAAAAAAGGGAATAAAAGGATCGAGAGGAGAGAGAAAGTAAAAAGTGTAACTCGCACGAACAATGGAGTGCAATCGCATCGGAGAGTCGAAACCCGCGCGTTGCGGCAACGCGCCGATGGAACTGCGCACCACTCGAATGTCACGCGCGGTCGGAATTTAATAAAGAGAAGCGCGAGCTACGAAATTCAACCTCCGGACCGCCGCCAGTAAGTTGAATTCGGTAACAGCGACGAATTCGGGATCCGCGAAAATATGAAATCCAAATAACTTGCGATGTTTGTCTCCTTTTGTCGAACGCGGACTAACAATTGGCGAGTTCTTAGCGCGAGTCCCAGAAGGATGGGGGGTGACCGTGCAAATGCGCATCTGGCGAGCGACCGAGCGAGCAGATTTGCACGTTCGTTCGCGTACGAGGTCGAGATACTAGATCGGTATAGTGGAGAATGTAAATTTAAAAAAAAAAAGTAAATTTTCCGACAAACCGTGAAAAAGAGCTGCGAACGCGCGGGTACGTGTGTACGATATCGAGTACCACCCTCGCTACACGCCGAACCAATAACTTTTGCTCCCGGGTACTCGTAAATTTTCGAGCGAGCGTACGAGCTACTGCGATATGCAGTTGGTACGCGGTTAAATTCGCTGGCTGGTTTTGCGAAAACTAGATTTCCATACGCGAACGAACCGAGAGTTACAGGGAACGCAAGAATGTGAAGCGCGAGTTTTCCATATACGTTGCATAACGAGGCGCGGAATGAACGATTCTGCAGAGCGTGTACATAGTTATTACAATTAAAGCAATTGAGAATTCCTCAAGGATGGCGCGCGCCATAACAACGATCTCTTGTCTGGTAATTGAGTAAACACGACCCATCAGAAATAACTGAAAATAAACGGTTATTTGCAAAACTCGCGACGAACCAATTAACCCATCTCTAGTGTTTTTTGCACGTTATAACTTCAATTTCGCTATGAAGCCGTTCGTTGGCGTAACGACATATCCAACAACAAAAAAATTAACGATGAAAAAATTCTCGACGGAAATATGCCCGCTCGTAGAGATGCTTTTTAAAACCCCTTTTAGAAAAGGAAAATTAAATTTAATTACGAGCGTAAAACCGTTATTTCAACTCAGGAAAGGGCGAATAACGTGTATTACTACCCACCGCCGAACTTTTTTTAAAAATATTATCCTGTGTTAAAACACGACATATTCTTATACGCAGTTTGCAGAAAGTAGCGACGTGTACATATGTACGGCTTCAAAAATATTAACAAGCTCTAATACGATTACGCGAAACAGAAATTTTGCTGAATCGGTCGAACGGCACGGTCGTTGTGAAAATATACAAGTTGTTATTATCGAGTCGAATGTTAATAAAAGTTGGAAAAAAATGAAAGTCATCGGTAAAGTACGAGGACTCTCGCTTTTCGCATACCCGTCTCAACTCAATGGAACAAATCCGACCAATATTTTTATGAACCTAGCGAATTATCGTTTAACGAGGACATCAACAACTCGAATGCATATATAGATGAGGAATATTGGAAACTGCCGTACGGCGCTAATTAAAGTCAAAGTTATTTCGTGCGTCGAAACGAGCAGCGTCGATTCGCACGCGTCGAAATAGACGAGCATTACCAAGTTCGCGTATGCGTAGTGTATGCGCGATTCGCTTTTGCGGTAATCGATCACCCCTAATGAGGGCATGTTATGCGCGGTGACGTAAAACGATATTACCGCGGAGCCGGAACCGTATAACGCGTACACGTTAATGTGTCCGCGCAAATTGATAGCCGGGGAATTCCGCTGACGAAAAATCGAACCGATCCGACCGAAGGAATCGCGAATCGTCCGACGAAATTCTGGTCTTTGAGTGGACGTTTGCCGAAGCGCCCGTTTCGTAATTCGCCGACGCATCGCTTCTACCGCAAACAGCCTCCGATCCGCAACAAACAACCGGCATACGGCGCACGGACTGCATCGTAATAACGCATGAATAACCAACGCGTTTGTTCCGCTCGGATTTCTGCATTATCACCGTCCTCGATTAACATAAATATATTCCCGATTTTCGCGCAAAACTGCGTCGAGAGAATATAGTGGGTGTAAACGCAATCGCATGCAATATTCTGGCATTGGATAGAGCTCGAAATTCTAAGCCGAAATGATTCTATTCATTTTTTGGCTCTGATCAATAGTTTTTGAAATATTCAAGTTCAAAGTTTCGCGAAATCAGCTAATCCCCATATAGGGTTTTAAAACGGGCCCATCATTGGCCCTTCATTGGCGATCGGGCTGCGACCATTGGCCAATCACTGGCAACCTTAGTTGGGCCAGTAGTGGTTGTAGTACGTTTTGTAACGGGGGTCCAACTCTGAACCCCGATATTGGGCCATCATAGGTAACCAATCATTGGCCAATGATTGTAAAATATTACTGGCCCAGCAATGGCAACTAATAATTGACCAATAAATTTAAAATATTACTGGCCCAGCAATGGCAACCAACAGTTGCGAAATATTACTAAAAAAACGATCAAATTTGACACACATTTTACATTGACGGCATATATACATTATACAATTTTACGCACTAAATTTTAATTTCAATTATCGATTTTTACATGTAAAAGTCCTAAATGTTACATTCATTTCAATATTTCACAGAAAAAACCATGGGGGGAAATTGGGGTTTGAACCGGCGAACCTCGGGTCGCTACGCACGCACGCTATCAATGTCGCTACACATACAATTGAAATAATGTAGTATCTTAATGTATAAGTACCAAATGAATAATAACTATTTATTGGAAGTAATTTAATAATTTTACTACTGTCACTAAATGTGGCATAATTCTTCCAAAAAAAAATTAATAAAATTCGCCACGCTCTTTCTCGCTCCAGTAGCAGCTCCCTGTCGCCCTCTCTCTCTCTCTCCTAGCGTTCGGTACAAAGCAATAGTTACAGTTTGGCAAGACAACTCTGGCCAAGCTTTGACTCCAAGATTGGGCCATGTTTGGCTAATGTCAGGCAAACCGTACATTGGTTGACAATTGGCTAGCAATGTTAAATCAAGCAATGGTTACAGTTTGACAAGACAGCTTCGGCCAAGCTTCGGCTTCCAAGTATGGCCCATGCATGGCTAGTGTCGGGCAAACTGTACGTTGGTTAACTATCGGCTAGCAATGTTGAACCAAGCAATGGTTGCAGTTTTGCAAGACAGCTTCGGCCAAGCTTCGGCTTCCAAGAATGGCCCAAGCATGGCTAGTGTCGGGCAAACTGTACACCAGCTGACCATCGGCGAGATGAGCATTGCCAGCAGATCGCCAACAATGGCCCAATGATGGGCGTCGATTTATCGGGCCATGACTAATAGCCGTTCAATGGCCAATGGTTGGGCCTGTTTTGAAGATTGGCGACCCTATATGGGTTACCCCATCTACGACCCCAGAACTCGTGTATTCCATATGAAAGGTCGATACATTTGTTTAATCAAACGGATTCGTACCTTGTTCCGATTTCATCTGGAAATACAGATGTGTGGGTATGTATTTCTTTTAATATTATTTTCAATTTTCTTACATATTTCATTCTTTTTTACAATTGTGTTTCTTTTATATTTCTTTCATTTATCGTGTTCGTACCTTTCAGTTTAAACTGGACAACAATTGAACCACAAGATTATTACATGAAAATGATTGAGTTGTATAAGGTGTGTACGACGATTTACGAAGACGAGTTAAGGGATTTTGCCATCTTCGAAAAAAGAAATGGTGCCGTCATCAGGAATCTCGTAAGTATTTTGCTTTCTTTTCAATTGTTTCATATATTCTGTATTTTTTATTCATTACTCGTACTCTTTTTCATTTACAGTCGATAATTGTCTACGCGTCCGTGATGAAAGAACGCCTGGTGTGGAAGAGAATAATGAAGCGTACATTTAGAATTGGAAATGTTAATTGGGCTAATATCCGAAGGTGTTGTCTCGATAGACTCGAGGCGATATGGATAAAAAAGAATTCGGCGAGAGCTCAGTTGGGAATTGCCGATAACAATTTTACGGTCGACGATAATGTCGATTCCCCACCTTCGGTAACATTGTCCAACTCTTCTCAACAACCGGTTTCCGTAAGTACTGTGACGTTATTTTTTTTTTTAGCTGCGCTACGCCACAGTGTGCAGGCGTAGGAGAGTTGCGTTTTCGTACAGCTTTCGTTTTGCGGGTGTGGAAAAACACCGCTGATCGTGTGTTTTGGCGTTATGCTGCCCGGCCAGCTGGTGCGCTGGAGGCGCCCTGGCTCCTTGAGACTCTCGTTTGGGACGCGCATAAGTCCCTTTGAAATAAGGGCGCTCTTTACTAGGGGAGTTGACTCGTCCGAGATGGTCCGAGGGACGTTCTAGGTTTCGTTGGCAGGACTCGGAGGCTGGGAAGACCCCTCAGCCGATGAGGAAGCCGAAAAAGGGTCTAGGTTAAGTTTTAGTTTTAAGGTTACGGTTGTGAATGTCCCGCTGTCGCGACTCAATTCCCGGAGAGGCCGCCCTTACGAGATATCCCTCGTTTGTTTTGCTATCGCAGGAGAATTTCTCCTTGTCTCTCCTACCCAGGGATGCGCGAGAATAAGAATACGAATCTGACGTATAGCTGTCGTACTGTATCGTGTGAGTTATGATTGATTCGGTTGCGAACCACCGTGTGATTCGGTTGTAGACCACCGAGCTAGTCGGTTGTGAGCCGCCAAGAGAGTCGGCTGAGAGCCGCGGAAGAGGCTAGTCGTTTGAAGCTAGCGTTCCGACTGCCGATTCTGAGTTATCATATGGCTACCGATCCCCGCTATCGCTGAGTTGTCGTGTGGGCTGTTGTATTGTGCAGTATCCGGTTGAAGGCCGTTTCTGCCCCCCGTTAAGCTGCCGACTACCGTTTTGCGCTGTGATCCGGGAAAAGCTGCCGTTACCGCCAACGCACTCAGGTTGCGAGGACTTCTCAACAACTGGTGAGTCCGTCCTGGTTTTCTCCTCGGGTGCGACCGCTCACAAGCTCCTGACGCGATATTGGGTTTGGGAATTTGGAATGAGAGTAAATGGCGCTCATGTAAAGATTACGTTCCGATCTGGGTGGGCCTCCGTCGCGAATGACGCCCAATGTATTTGCTACCGCGCGCTGAGTCCCGTCTTTCAGTGAATCGTTCTATGGCTGAGCCCCAAGTTGCACCCCGGTATTTCGGATTCAACTTGGATTCCGTCCCGCGTTAACGTTCAGCGAGCATTTTGAGATCCGTGCTGCCCCATGTTAAGGGCGCCCAAGTATTTTAGAGTTTGAGTCAGCTCTCGCCCCACGCTGTCGCAATACGGCTCACGCAAGAATTGCATTATGATTTCGAGCCCCACGTTAGCGTTGAGGATTGCGGTTGAGTCGACGCAAATGGCGCCCGTGCAAGAGTGCAACGATGTGCCCTCCGCATTACGACTACGAATTGAAAACCGACCACTATCGTCGAGTATGAGTGTGAGTTTTGCGTGTGATTGAGTGTGATTAGGGTTTAAGCTTTCGTTTAAGATTTACGTGTTATAGTTGCCCCGCGTTGCAGCTCATCGTCGGCTCCTTATTTCGAGTATTTGAGTTAAGTTTCGGATTTCGTTTTAGATTATCGTTTACGAGAATATCGGAGTCCGGTGATTCGCTGTCGCGCGGTCGGTCTATCGTTTTGTTATCGCTATCGTTAAGTTTTATTGTTGAGACTGCGTCGCGTTTCAGTCGCGCAATTGTATTTAACACCGTTGATTAATAAATGTTATTTTATTATTAAATTCTGGTCTTCAGGTTCGTACGTTTTTACGAAGGATCGGCAAGTGTCATCCGAGAGGGTATTTTTACTGACTCACGAGGGAATACTTCGCTGGGAACGAAATCCGAGATTTTGGGTACAATCAGACACGACACCTCACGCCTAAAATCATTGTGACAAAGAGAAAATTGTAACATTGGCCATACCCTTCGAATGGGTCGCTATAATGTCAATTGCACCGATAGACACTGCGCATGGGCGTAATTGTATCCCTAGAGAACGCAAACAAGATTCCGTTAGAAAATTCGCAGTCGCGCAAGTATCTAGTAAGATACGACACGGAGCCAGATTACCATTAAAATTTTGAATATTTATAATTGCGCTCATCATTAACTGAGCATTTAAAACGCGAGAAACAGACGTAAGCGATACCACGTCTAGTCATGCTGATTTAGCCGATTCGGTAGCAGGTTGAGAGGGAACCGTTTCTCCTTCTCCAGAAGCTTCCTTTCCGGATTCAGTATTTGACTTCTTTTGTTCAAAACGCGGGTTGTGCAACAATACGTGGTGACCGTAGCCACAATGTTTACAACGGGGCGATTTATAATTACCACCATGCTTATTCAAGCAATTCCGGCATAATTTTGAAGATTTTACAAACTCCCATCTCTTGTTCAACGTTGCTTTAGCAAAAGCATTACAAGATTGTATCGAATGACCACCTTTTTTTTACAAAAAAACACAATTATTCGAGGCGGTAGTCTCGAGCGAACGCGCTTGATTATCGTCTCTAAGTTTTTTGTTTTGTGAGGATGAAGATTCCGAAAAAGAACGCTTCTCCGAACTATTCGTCTTCTGTTTTGCTGAACTTTGTTCGAGCGTAAGCATACGGAATGCAGAGCTGGACACGAACTTGCAAATATCTTCGAACGTCGGATATTGATCAAGAGATAGAGTATCTTCCCAACGAGAACGCGTACTTGGCGGTAAAGTCCTTTCGATTACACGCACTAAAAAATGATCGTCTAGTTGCACGTTCAAAGCCGTAAGCATATTCACATGCTGTTGTGCATCATCGATTAATTTCGTGAGGCCTTTATTTGTGGCTTTCGTTTGCGACGGCAAATCTAAAATCGCGTCTAAGTGACCGGCGACAAGAATCCTTTTCTTTTCGTACGAGTCTAATAACAACGACCATGCTTTTTTATAGTTCCCGTCACTCGCATTAAAAATCGAAATCTTGCTCGCGGCACTATCAGTTAAGGAACCTTTTAAATATAAGAACTTTTGTAGATCCGAGATGTCTGTTCGAGAATCAATCATCGTAACAAACTTGTTCTTGAATGAGAGCCACTGCTCAATATTACCGTTAAATTTAGGCAATTCCGGAACAGGCAATTTAATAAGAGACGAACGATTTGATTGCGTGGACGCGTCGCTTGAAACCGTCGTTGCCGATTGAGGTGAACGCGGACGATTCCGAGAATGAATCAATTCGTTGATCTTCGCAGCGAGATCAAAATATCTCTCTTGAATTTCAAGAAAGTCTTCCGATTGTTCGGTTTCCGGCGTTAATATCAGGAGTTCGTCGTGTAACTCTTGATACGCGGTATACAATTCCGTTAATCTTGTTAACCGGAGCTCATAATTAGTTGGATCTAACCTGTTTTCGGCGAACGCGTTCTCCAAAACCGTCACCTGGGTCTTGAGAGATTTCCGTTTCTGGTTTATGTACTTCACGCGATCCATCTTGGATTCCGGGTGAAGCCGAGGAAGGGGGATGGTACGTGGGACGACGTCGACTTTCCTGAAGAGCGTCGACTGGCAGGAGACGTCCTAACGATGATCTCGACCGATATGCGATCCGACTGGCGACGAAGCAATCACGCGTTCGAGATAATTTTGTAAAAAAGTTCTAGTTGATCAGTCACTATATAACTGTTATTAATTGAGGAATAACTAACACGCGAACTATTCAACAAGAAAACTCGAATAAATTCGTAAAAACAAAACTGTTAATAACGCGTTTCACTGAACTGTCTTTATGAATCGTGATGCACTATCGTGATCCGCGCGCACGAGATACGTGTCTGATTCGCGATCACATCAAATCACCCAAAAAAAATCACTACGTATCAAGAAACTCGGTAGAGTTTCGTGCCAAATAGTTAACGCGGGTACACGTGTACCGAGCGCAACGCACGAACCTCGACTGAGGTACTCATACGCGAAGATCGTCCAATCGAGTACCGATCGAAATTTCATATCGAATTATCTTCGCAACGAAAAACTGATAGATTTTTCTGAAATAGCCGAAAAATAAAAAAAAAATAGGAATCGAACGGTTCAAACCGCGATCCAATCCGTTAAATA